>AWOL01S0065479.1:8092-28112 GCA_000715115.1 Nicotiana otophora
GATATTTTGTATCGTGTCTTTGGATTTGGGGATAGAAATGATGATTTTATCTTTGATATTGCGGGTAACAGGCATGCACTAGTCATTGTTGCCAATAAGTTTCTATACTTCCTTCTGAAAAAGCTATTGGAATTTGATTTTTCAGAAGTACATTATTGTAGTGTGGGAATAGAACTGCTTGTTGCCTCATTTGTCATGTATATGAGTTCTTGCATTCCTACGACTTTCTGAGAATTTTGTGTTTCTGTTTCTGTGCAGAAGCATACAAGTGGATATTGTACGTCCAGACTATAGATCATTCTGACGATGATATTTATTTTGTAGCGAGGCTCGGTGCTGGTCTTCCATTCCTTTATTGATGGTTAGCATTTGACGAAGGATAGGCCAAAGAACTTTAGGATTGTGAAGAAGTTATAACTCAGCAAAGATGCTGTTCAACAAAGACATTGAAGGTCTGCGTGATGATGGATTTGATGGGTCAGTTAATGAGACGCAGATATTTGCAGACGTGTTCTTCGGAAATGAGAGCAGTACCAATAGGTGTCCTGTGGCCGGAGTTATCAATTTTGAGGGCGACGTTACTAGCCAGACAGATGAACCTGGACATTTGTGTGGTGAGAATTCCGCATTGACACTACTTCATGATTCTCATGACGTAAAGGAGGATTCTAGAGAAGACCCATGTGAAAAAGAGCTAACCAATAGTCATGTGGAAAAGGAATCTGACCCATTAACTTCTTTGGATAGAGTACCTGCAGATATATCACAGCTACCCTCTTTCTGCCCTTCTCAGAGTGTGTTATGTCATATAGTTGAATCTTCGAACCAAGGTGTTAAATCAAGTTCGTATTTGCAGAAGCGGCACGCTGTGCTGGACCAAAGTCACATGCTTGGTGAAATGGATTTATCAAAATTAAGATCGTCTAAAATAGAAGGAAATGGATGGAAGGATGTAGCTGGTAAAGCAATTGCATCACCTGCTTCTCAGGAGAGCTATGCAACTAAGTTGTTGGTTGGCAGTGCCGCAAAGCCGTCAGGGATTCGTCGACCACCCAAGCCAAAGTGGAGGGACCATTGCTTTGTAGAACTGGATGAAGCTGAATTGTCAACGATTAAGGGTTCTCCAAATGACCCTCGCCCTCTTCTTCGGTACCACATCCATCGTTTGCTCAGGGCAGCAGGATGGGTAGTTGGAAGGCGTAAAAGAAATAATAAATTTCATGGAATTGGTGAGTATGTTTACAAGTCACCTGAAGGAAGACCAATCCGTGAATTCTGGAGGGCCTGGACCTTGTGTGGGCAGAGTGTGTTTACTTATGCAGATTGTATTTTGCCAGAAATGGATTGTAGGTTGTGGTCTGATATGCATCAATTTTTGGGTGACCTATCTGGTACAGTGATGGAGATTGAAGAAAAACTGGATACCTTGGAAACAGCTTCTGCATTGGCTCGTCTTTGGTGTCTCCTCGATCCCTTTGCAATTGTGGTGTTCATTGACAAAACATTACGCTTTCTCAAAGAAGGAAAAACGGTTAAAGCCAAAATGACTTTGGTCACCACTCCTATTAAAAATGACACGTTAAAGACTGTGGGCACTGCAGGAAACCTGTTTGCTGAGAGGTTGTTGCAGAACCAGCCTTGCAGCTCTTCTTTAGTCTCAGATAGTGCATTGACAAGTCTTGAGGGAGATAAATGGATCCACAAGGAGTATGGTGATGAAAGTTCCCTCAACTTAACAGACTCACAGATGAGAGAAGGCAAATATCTGAATGGCGTATCTTATTATTATCCTAATGAAAGATCCATGTGCTTAAGTGATACTGTCAGTGGCGATGCTAATAAATACAGGAAATTCTTGGAAAATGGTAAAAATGTCCTGGATTTAGCTCCTTTACCAGCTTGTGGGTCTGAAAGCACCAGTGAGCATGCTGGATCTTGTTTGTTTGAAGTTCCTATTAGTTCAGGAAATGCACTAAGCTCGCTTGGGGGATCTAATAATGTTCTTACTCAGCAAGATAGCAACAGTATACCTCATGCAGCAAGTTCAGTCTTGAAAAGGAAGGCCTCAAAGAAATCAAAAAAGTTATCAGAAATGGAATTTACTAACGGCTGCCAAGATGAGAAGTTTGGTACATCTTATAATAAGAGTGGATTGCATGAAGTCAGTGGATCTGGCTTACAAATACATTCAAGACCTAAGGGATATTTAGTAGACTACCTGGGGAGAGCTAGAGGTCATCAAGGGCAGTCCTTCCGTAGTTCAGAGTCTCAGGACAATACTGAACAGAGCAATTTTAAGAAGTTTAGGCAGACATTGGCTAGTTCTAAGCAATTGAGTCAGTTTAATGTGCACATGAAGTTCAACTCTGGGAATATTGACAATGATAACTCTCTGCGAGGAAATATTGAATTTAAAGCAATTACAAGTAAGCGCAAAATTGGGTCAAAGAAACTTGAGACATGTCGTCTTAGTGATGACGATCTCTTAATCTCAGCTGTAATTAGAAACAAGACATGCAGATCTGGCAACAAAAGGGGTAAAACTAAACCGCTGAGGAAAAGAAAGAGCCAGAAAAGCGGTTGCAAGTTGCTATTACGTAGCCTCAACAAGGGTGGAAAGCACTTCATCGAAGCAAAATGGCCTACCTTTGCCTCAAGAACAGTGTTATCCTGGTTAATTCATTCTGGGGTTGTTTCCCCAAACGAAGTGATCCAGTACCGGAACTTGAAAGACGATTCTGTGGTAAAAACCGGCGTAATAACTAGGGATGGAATATTCTGCAATTGCTGTGACAAGCTGCTATCCATCTCTGAGTTCAAAAGTCATGCTGGTTTTAAGCTCAATCGTCCCTGTTTGAACCTTTTCATGGAGTCTGGTAAGCCGTTTACCTTATGTCAGCTTGAGGCTTGGTCAGATGAATACAAGGCACGAAGAGCTGTTCCTCAAACTGGCCAAGCTGAGGAAAGAGACCAAAATGATGACAGTTGCGGGCGATGTGGTGATGGTGGCGAGTTGATATGTTGTGATAATTGTCCAGCTACCTTTCATCTAGCTTGTTTGTTCACACCGGTTTGTCTTCTGACCCTTTTCACTTGGTTTACCATCTCTAGCCAGTTTGGTATTTTATCTTGCCTTGAGTGCATTCTTTTCTTGATCAACATTTATGTTTAACCCATTTGTAAATTGTAAAATGTCAAAGATCCGTCCTTATGCTTTATGCATGTGTTTCATATATGGTTTAGCTGACATTATATTATGAAAGTATTTTTCCCTAGGAAGAAACTATACTTGTCTGAAACAGTTTTCGATCTGTCTTATTCTTGAAAAATTCGGTTGTGTTTTATCATCAGAGTGCTGGTGAACAACCAGCATCAACTTTCTAAATAGGCTATCCCATATGTAGCAACAGGTTCCTTAGACACCCTCAGTGACCAATGTAGAGTGATGGCTAAGTTTATTTTGAAGAAGACAGTAATTGACCTCTCAAAGTTGCCATTTATCTGTTGAAGGTGAAGCAGTATTATATGCATTTCAGAAGAGTGCGGAAGCCCAAAACTAGAACTACTAAATCTTTAACAAAATTCTTCTCCATGTTTTTTTTGCTAGCTTTTTTAAAAACTGTTGAAAGTGGTCCTGGTAGCCCTGATCTGATGGATTATTGATCTGCCGATCTTTGGCAATCAATGAAGTTTAACATGTTCAGTGTCAATTGGGTCTTCAAGACTTCGGTTGGCCTCTTTTTAAGAATCTGACAAGTTTATTTGGCTATCCCAACTTGTGTTTATCTACAGTTCACTTGCTGGCAAAATTGAAGTGTATTTATGAGCCCTTGCTTAATTAGAAAGTAAGGCAGTTCTATAGAGCTCTAGGAGTATGCACTTTTTCCTATTTTATCCCAATTCTAGATTTGATCCCTCTCACCATTGTGGTAGATTCAATTTGATTTAATTATTAAGAACATCCCAATTTTGTTCCAGGTTTCAATCTACTATCTTAGACACAAAGAAAAGTTCTAAAAAATAAGTGGCATAAAGATGAACATATTAGGCCATTGTTGTTCGAGAGGAATGAGAAGGATTCAATTTGGCCTAAATGGGCTTTCCTTTCCTTGTTATTTGCTATTCCAATCTTCTGCTTTAATGCTTGTCTGCGAGTTTCTTGAGAGGTATCACAATAAGTTAATTGGTCGTTCTATTGGATCTGATACCGTATTTGTTTGCGATGATATAAAAGCAAATTAATAGCAAAGAGTCGGCTTAAATTATTGACCTATCAAATGAAATAGCTAAGAGATGGCGTGTATGACAACTATTATTTCACACCTGACACATTTATCATAGATATGGTGATCTGGGACTTGGAGGATGAGTTATTGGCTAGAGACGTAGCCCACTTCAAATGCCAAAGCCTGTGTTCTACATTTCGGTCTTATAAGATTTTCCAAAATTGTGTCTTCAAGCCCTATATAGTGATAATCTAGGTTTTCCTGATTGAGGTTGTTTTCTGACCCATATTCTGTTGTTTCAGCCACTTTTGGGCCAAATATCTTATTTTCACATGTTTTCCTATTCTATTGGTACTTTACCTAGTCATTTGGGGATTCGTTTTTTTTTTTCCACAATATGAACTGCTCCACTTGTTAGTTTGGGCATATTGATGCAAATTCAGTTTATTTAAGAGTTTCTTTTGAGTTTTTGGATTTCAAGAAGTTTTCATGTTTCAAATGGAGAACTAAAGAGGGTGGAAGCCTTTTTTTGCATCAGTCTTTACTTATACTTAATTTATTGACTTCTCAGTTGGTTGACATATTTTTACCATGTTTGAAGTCCAACTGAATTATCTTTGTCCAGCTTTTTGGTACGTTTCTTAATTCCTAATTATGAAGGTGTTTAACTTTTGGTTGTGACGTAAATCACTTTGTTGATCTTTAGCAAAAGTCACTATCTTAATGATCAAGAAAAATCAAGTCATTTTGTTAAAACTAACAATCACATATTCTGTCATAATGGTGGTAATTATGAATTAGTTAAAATCAAAATCAGTCTCGTAGAACGAGCATAAAATGTTAGCTTGCATAATGTGTGGACCCACTCTTGGCCTATATATAGGCCTTAAACTTCAAGGAAGACGGCTTAACTTGTTTGTTGCTATAGGTAAAAGATACTTTGGCTAGTATGATTTTGCTTATGTTATACTTTATCATATAGAAGACCATCTCCATTCCTTGTCAAAAAAAAAAAGGAAAAGAAATCTCTGTTATAAATTGAATCAAACAAAAAATAAAGGACCTATATCACCATGTCTTCCAGGTCCCAATTTTTGATCGTTTCTGTGAAATCAGTTAACCCTCTTTTTTCTTACTGGCTAGTATCTAAGATGATTAGTGTATTACTCATGTTGCTGCGGTAGTTTTTTATGCCCGTAATGCTCCATTGCTTTTGAACTGGTTTTGACGAAATCGATGGTAGTGATTTGATGTTCTGATTCAGATTTGCTTGGTAGCTTGCATTGTCTTTTCTGCTTGATTATTTGTTTTACATTGTTCTTCTTGCTTTTTTTTTCCATTCTCGTAAATCGTACCATGTTTTTCTCTACAAGCCTGTGCTATATTCATTTTTTCATGACTGTGGTGTCCGGGCCAGCTTGCGCGCACTTTGACTAATTCTACGAGATACCTGCTATCTCCACCAGCAACAGGTACGAAGAATCACCTAGTGTTTTTTGTCTCAGCTGGGTTTTGAACTTGAGACCTCATGATTCTCAACCCACTTCATTGACCACTATGCCACACCCTTGGGTGCTATATTCATTTACTGATGTTGTGGTTTCTGTTTTTGCACAAGGCATGAATTTACTATATTCCTTCTAAAATATCATATCCATTCATATGGCCTGGTTTTCCTTTGATTTTGTTACGTATGATACATTGAGTACTTCATTTTGTTTGAAGATACTGGACACGAGATATAGATTCTAGTAGATTAACTTTATCATTTCTTGTTTCAGGAACTTCCTGAAGGGAGTTGGTATTGTCCACAGTGCACTTGCCGCAAATGTGGGGACGTGGTTAAATATAGTGAAGCATTGAGATCCTCCAGTGCATTAAAATGTTCACAGTGTGAGCATAAATGTGCGTACTCCCATGAACTTGACTTGATTGGTCTTTTTTGGTTTCTGTTCTTTTCCCGTTGTAGGCCTTCAAATGTCCGAATATTGCTATTGGAGCTTTGTGTTCACTTCTTACCATAATGCACGGTCCCAAATAATACTAAGATTTTGAGTTTGGCATACTTCACAAGCCTCAATCAGAGAGTTGTCTTCTTTCACATTTAGTTGTGTCATTTTGGGGTGGGGTGGGGGGGTATTTCTTCCTTCCCAAAAATTTCCTAGTTTTTTTTCTGTTAGTAAATGCCTTGATGATTTGTGAACAGATCATGAAGCATGCAGTAAGCTAAGGGTTACAAAAGGTGGAGAAGCCTCTGATACGTGGTTCTGCAGCGAAAGCTGTCAGGAGGTGAGGTCGACATCTCAGCTTTACATCTGCTATTATAAAACAAGGTTGCTCAGTGATGTAGGTCCTGAATGCAATTAGCGTATATTAAATGAATCAACTTTTCATGTTTTTGTCTCTTTGAAGGTTTTAATGTGGAGTTTTGAAATGCTATCTGATGGTTATTTGTTCCTTTTGCATGCGATATGACTTAGTGGAGAATGTGATATGACTATTATCTTGTTAATGTATCATCTCAGTCAGTCTATACTCTACACAGAAGTAACAGCTAAACTAAGAACAGGAGTTCTTGCACCATGTACAGTAATATTAGAAAACCTCTGTTTGTTTACTGCCAGAGTACTATTCTGTGGCTTTGAAACATCAGTTACAGGTCTGGCCTTGGATTAAGTTCACTTGCTAGATCTTTTCTTTGATAAGTGAATTTAATTTTATCATGAAAGAACTTCACCCAGTTTAGTCTTCTCTTCTTTCATGGTTTCCCTGAGGTTCTGAAATACTTGATCATGTTCATGTTTTTGGAGTTCTCCTAGTGTCTGAAAGTTTTTCAGTATGCATTAGCAAAATGCTTTGAATGTGGCCCCACTGTTAATTGGAGTCATTAGGGATGGCATCATGATGGAGTAATATTATTCAATCTGTTGACCCAAGATTTTGATTAACGAGAAAATATGACAAACCTTATGTGAACTTCTTTAGAAAAGGAACATTACGAAACTTTAACATGGTTAATCTATAGTTCGTTTAAGTAATCCATCCTCTAGGCGGTGCTGTGTTTGATGAGAACACAAAATCTAGGAATGCCGAGTACTGCTGAAATAAATACTAACTTCATTGCAAGATTGATTATGAATTATTTTGGTTGTCTTTTGAAACTTAGGGTTTTTGCAGGTATATGAAGGTCTTCGCTCTCGAATTGGGCTCATTAATCTTCTGACTGATGGCTTGTCATGGACTCTTCTGAGGTGCATTCATGGTGACCACATAGTTCATTCTGCTCAGCGGATTGCTTTGAAGGCAGAATGCAACTCAAAGTTAGCAGTTGCCCTTACGATTATGGAGGAGTGCTTTCTTCCCATGGTGGACCCGAGAACAGGCATAGATATGATACCCCATGTAATATACAGCTGGGGGTGAGTAATTTCCGTTTGACATCAATTTTTATTGCGCGCTGCTGTGCTTTCCTGTGTGGTGTATCACTTATTTCTCCACTTTCTTTTAAAGCAGTTTGTGGAATTAGCTATAAGTGGTTTTTGCTGAACTCCCTGCACTTGATAGCGGAGGCATTGTGCCTAACTTTTCTTATTCATTTAGTTCTCATTCAAAATAACTGAATGGAAGGGTTAAATGGCAGGTTTAACAATAAATTTATGAATAATATATTTTATATTGAAATGATAGAGAACAACTTTATAAGAAATTTTTTATCTGAAGCATTGTGTTCTAAGGAGTTTGGCAATATGCAAACAAATGGATGGAGTTTCATCGATTCAATGAGCCAAAACAGATGGAAACCTTTTTTCTGTATCCATGGTGTCATTTGACTAGTTCATATCAATGTTACACAATATGATGATACTTAAGTGATGCTGTCAGACTGATCCTTAAAATCTTTACAGATCACAACTTGCACGATTAAATTATCATGGATTCTACACAGTGATCCTGGAGAAAGATGACATATCAGTAGCTGTAGCATCAATAAGGTAACTCTTTACCATCTTGAAAGAAATTGCCCTTTATCTTGCTTATTCTATGAACTCCGTACCTCTAAGGCAATGTAGATATTCTCGGTGCATATGCATCTTTTTTCGTTTTGCTTTGTGTTCTTTTACCTTTTGATTGCAGCATGTTTTCCTCTGTTCATTATTAAAAAAAAGGACAAAATGAAGAAAATAAGACATTACTGGAATTGAAACTTTAGAAGGAAAAAAGCCACATTTCATTTTCAGTGTTCCATCTTGATCTGATCTTTCGGTTTGTATGCTATGTTAGTGTTTCTTACTGTAAACCTTTCAATTCAAAATGTATTAAGTCTTGTCTTGTCTTGTGAGTATTAAAAGTGTTTTCTCCTATCGGCTGCTTAAATTGAGAGATTAGACAGTGGTTTAGTATCAGATGCTTATACACATATTGCCCACACATTTTAGGTTGTTTCTTTTGGTTGTTGCTTGTTAGAAAATTAATTCTTTTTGGAATTTCTTAGAAAAAAATGTTCAAACTTTTTTCATCTGGAGGTTTCTGTATAACTTTTGCCTTCATGTCTATTAGGAAAGGTGCTTTGAAGAGAGATATTAATAATTGTTGATTGAATTCCTAAACTATCACTATCCAATTCCTACATTTACTATATGGGGATGCCACAAGGAGTTATAGTTACGACTTTGTTCCCAGATCCTCGATCATTGATTATGACAACCCGTGACCAATGGTGGATCTATGTTTTGGAGGTGCACCCATTGACTTTGGCCAAATTGTCTTATGTATGCATAAATAATACTTTAAAAAGTCTATAAAGTGGCCAACAACACCCACTATGATGAGGTCCCAGTGGGTGCTCATAGTGTGGAAAGCTTTTGTAGAGCTCTCTTCTACAAAGGTCTTGGTTCAAATCCCTCTGGAGGGGAATTCCTTTCCTTATTCTCACCTCTGCTTGTTCAAGTCGTTCCCTCTATTTTTCTCATGCTCTATTCAAAAATTTCAAGAAGTAAGATCTTTCCTTTTCTGTTTCACTTTACAAGCAAATTCCTTAATCAAATTTATTGTCCATAGTTAGGAGTGAAACACATAATGTGTAATATTAAATGTTCAACGTTTAGCGTGAACTGTTGGAGGATAAGGGTGAAACTTTTTGTTTTATACTTTTATTGAATATCTTTTTGTAACTTTGTACTGTTGTTTAGTTATTAAATGTTAAGTAAACTATTTTAAATAGAGCAATATAAACTTAGTCTCATCTTATTGTAAATAGTTGCATCGTGAAATCAAACTATTGTATTTGGAATACTTTAATCTAACGTAACACTTCATAAATTTGGCTATTTTCGTATTTACTTTGTATGTCTAAACCATTAATTTGTTGAAGTTGTTATTAAGATTGAGATAGAAAAAAATCCCAAGAAGTTTAAAGGTGAATAATTGAATTAAACAAAGAATATTTTTAAAATGAGATATTCTTTTCACCAAATTATCTATTTGACAGGCCATACTTGTTTCAATGTCTTTCATATTTTCTTCTGAATTTACTCAAATATAATTTGAATTATTAAAGTGAAAAGCTAAAGTAAACAGAACTTATTTAGTTTTGTGATCGTTTGTCTAGTTATAACATAAAATCCTAGTAAATCAATCTGATTTAACTCAAAAACTGACCCGATCCGACCCAAATGAATACCCATGTTTAGTTTTTGTGCCACTGTGAATTTACACTAATATCGGTGAAGTTCCCACGATTTTTAAACTCTGGATCTTCCACTGTTCGTGGCTACCCTGCTGGCTGTTTGAAGAAACTGTCACTAAAATCAGGACAAATCTTTCTTATTTTTTTCCCATCAGGCCAAATCTTTCTCTGAATCGGAATTTTGGTTCTTATGCAGGATCCATGGAGTAACAGTTGCTGAGATGCCCCTTATTGCAACATGCAGTAAATACCGTCGCCAGGGAATGTGCAGGCGCCTGCTGAATTCTATACAGGAGGTAATTTGACCAGAAAACAGTGTTTTGAACTCTGGGGGTCCCGCACAAATTTTTACTTATTATCAGACGGCACATAAGCCCTTGGGAAATGGGCGTAAATCCCATCAATTTTTTAATAATACTAATTATTAGTAGTATGAAAATAAAGAATAACAAAAAATGCATTAAAATTGTGTATGATTTTAAAGATTAAACAAACCGTTGAATGATTTAACATAAATGCTTAACATGCTAATAAACATATGATGGTAGAGAAGTGTATAAGATATCATGAGATACGAGTCAGCTAGAACATCTTAGCAACCCAAATATCAGAAGGAAAAAAATATCATAATTTATAAAGAATATGAGATTTGTACCTTCTGACAAGTGAATAAATCTAGAAGCATTTTTATTATGGTAATTTAAAATATTTTTCTCTTCAAAGACTACTCTCATCAATATTAACTTTCTGATTTGAGACGCAACCAAGTTCCGAATAAATCAGAAAAATGACATTTTGTCTAATAGGAATAATTTGCAGTACTTAATATGACTCTAGCATTGTTCTAAGTTAAGAGTTGTGCCAGAATTCTGACTGATTTTTCCTTTAGTGATGAAAGTTTCTTCTGATCTCAAGTAGTTCCTGGTATAGCTGGATCTGATAGATGTAGGTAATCTTGAGTCTCATTAAGTTGCTAAATCTGGTCCGTAAAAGATCATCTATCTTGACATGGTAAATCTCCTTTTTTCTTAAAAAGCAGAGAGAGAGAGAGAGAGAGAGAGAGAGAGATGGAAGTTGCCTACTTTCTGTGGTTATGGACTCAGTCTAGTTTATCATCCCTTGCTTGTTACATGCACTACCTTTTCCTCGACTCTGTGGCTTTCAATGCATATCATGTTTTATCCATGTATGCTTATCAGTTTCCCTTGATCATGGCTTCTAGATGCTAAAGTGTTTCAAGGTTGAGAAACTTGTAATATCAGCTATTCCAAGTTTAGTGGAAACATGGACTGCTGGCTTTGGCTTTGAACCCTTGGTAGATAGCGAGAAACAAAGTCTGAGTCATATCAACCTCATGGTGTTCCCGGGAACTGTATGGTTGAAGAAGTCTTTGTTTCAAGCTGCTGAGGCAGATCAACTGAGTGGTGAGTGCTTAGTGTTTATTGTTCTTCAATTTCAAAGAAATCTTCTCATTTTTAAACACAACAATCTGGTGAGATGCTAAAAACTGGAACTAATATGTTTCATCTCTGAAAGCAGTTCATCCGGGAGAAACAGCATCCTGCCACGAAAATGGCCTCACCATTATTGAGCCGATTCAACATCATTTGCCATCTCAAGATGCCAATGCAGGCGCTGATGTCAGACACCTACCTCAGTCTGAGAGTTTGCAGTTCAATGAAGATCAAGGTGGTAATAATCTTGATGGTCAATTTTCCATGACTTCCCATGAAGAATCAGCTGTATGGTTTATGGAAAACAAGATTTGTGATATAGAAACTCATGAGCCCGGGCAAGATTGTGAAGGAAACATCTCTCATAAATATTTAGAGCCTGAAACTGAAACCAGGAAGTCGGACTCTAATAAATTGCAAGTAGAGGAAGTCCCAGATGTTCATGGGCTGCGTGGTGAGTGCTCAAAACTCTCTCAGGAATTAACTGTCGTGACGTTTAGCAGCCACCGGGAAGTAGGTTGTAGAGTAGATACTTTGCAGATACATGAGGAAAGACAATTTTGTTTAGATGAAGTGTCACAGAGAATTAATGTATTGCAAGGGAACGGGAAATGACATTGATTATTTTTTAGTTTTTGTGCATAATGCTAGTGGACTTTGTCAAAGGGAAAATGAAAATGAGGAAAATGAAAGAATTACTACGAGGTTAAAGAATAATTTCAAGACCGATGAACAAAACTTGAAGAGAAAAAGCAGAAATAGCCCCCAAAAAGAATCAGCTAGCTCTCCCTAGACGCATTGGAGACTAGTTTAACTTGTAGAATGCTCCATCACGCTATTCCTAGTAATCTAGTACCTTTTTATGATAATATTACCTTGTCGTTCTCTAATTATCAATTTTAACAAAACATAATGTAATTATCTTCGTCCAAAATGAGAAGGTTGACTAATAAGCTCTAATGAAAAGGTTAACCTCACTCACTAATAAGCATTTCGTTTAGAATTTTACCCTGCATCACCAAGTGTACGGTTTCCCCTCCACCACCTCTCTGTTAGTTGTAGTACGTAAGTATCTTTTTTCTGATTCTTCATAGCCTACTTGTAGCATCAAGTTTACGACTTCTATCACTAGAATTGTATGTTCTCATCTCACCAAATATTTCTCCTCTCTTTTCCTCACTTTTCTCTAGCCTACTCTCATTCATTACAAAAGGTGAAACAACAAGAAACAAACAAATAAATGAATAATGGTGCATGATTTTTTTGTCACAAAATGTAAAAGAGGTTAGGAAACTAAATAAATATAAACCAATTCGAAGAAGGAAGAAAGAGAAAGACGACCCAACATTGGCAGAACAACAAACAGAACAGAGGTCTTAATATAACTTCCAAAATGAGAGCTTACCCCAACTCCCAACACCAATATTGGTAAAGTTCGCTCTTCTTCCCTCTTCTCCCCCCTAAAACCCCCACCCACTGAACCTTTAACTTTCAATCTCTGTAAACTGTACCTCCATTGTCCCATTAAACTTCTTAGTAATTCACAACATCACTACCCAACACTTTAAAAACTCATAAAATCTCAAAAATCACCATTTTTTTCAACTTCCAATTCCCAAAAAGGCAAAAAAATTTCTTCTTTCAATGCCTTCATCTCCTAAATCATTCAATGCTTGGCCATCTTCCTCTCCCCTTAACTCCCGTAGATCGACGGTCCTGATCCTTTGTTCTCTTATCGGTCTAGCTGGCTTTGTATTCGGTTTCATTGCAATTTCGAGGCAAGGTTTGGGGCGCAAATGTAAATATGCTGAACCTCGATCTGTTTCTGTTGTGTGGGATAAAAGTTCCAGTAAAGCTAGTGGAGCTACGGGGAAAGATACGGGGCTTTTAGATGAAGGGCAAAAGAGGCATAAAGTTATGGGCTTTGTTGGGATCCAAACCGGGTTCGGATCCACTGGCCGTCGCCGGTCTTTGCGGCAGACTTGGTTCCCCTCTGATCATCAAGGCCTTCAAAGGTATTACCTATTTTTTTGTTGTAAATTGTAATGAATGTGATTACATTAGTATTTTTTTTTAGTTTATTGATCTGCTGTTAATTTTTCTTAAAACCTTACAGACTTAGCTAAGAAAATGACAGAATGGAAACACTTGTTTATATAGCTGGGATTAAACTAGGTATGTTTGTAAGGATACGTGTGTGATTTAGAGAACCTTTAGTTTTACTTTAAAATACAGAGTGTTTGGTACTCAAATGAAATTGACAAGAATAGAGCAGAATGGATTTACAATATAAGTTGTTCGTTTAATCATCAAGATGAAAATCTTGTTTAAATGACTTTAATGATCAAAATGACATGTTAGGAGTATTTATTTATAAAAAATAATTTAATGAACACTCTATCTCTTTTTACTTACTGGATAGCACTACTCTTATAAGCGCTGTGATATTATCTGCTTGTGTCATGAAATTTGACTAGCAAGAACTCATGGGGAACAAAGCGATGTGTATGACATGCAGTTACATAAATTATCTTAATTTAGCTTGTTCAAATTGAGCTATTCATAGAACAACATTATCTTGGTATTGTTGAATTGAATTGGAAGTTTCTGGCCATCTTTATCCAAAAGGTGAGACATTTTCTGTTCCTTTTGCAAAAAGCTGTTTTCACTAAGCGCTCAGAGTGAGATGTTTCACTAATGAACTCTATGCAATTCCCTTATTCATTATGTGTATATGCAGTTGTATTGCCTGGTCTCTATGCATTTATGAAACTATTCTTTGCTAAACTGACTGAAATGGAATTGCAGGTTAGAAGAAGCCACTGGCTTGGCTTTTAGATTTATAATTGGTAGAACAAGTGATAAATCCAAAATGGCAGAGCTTAAGAAAGAGATAGCGGAATATGATGATTTTTTACTATTAGACATTGAAGAGGAGTACAGTAAGCTCCCATACAAAACGTTAGTTCTGGCTCTCCTATATAATTCATACCCCTCTTTTTTGTCATCTATACTTACTCAAGTTGTTCTTACAGCATAGCTTTTTTCAAAGCTGCCTATGCGCTTTACGATTCTGAGTTTTATGTTAAAGCAGATGACGACATATATTTGCGGCCAGGTGACTATAACTTTGAAGCTTTTTCTATTATTACTGTTCTTTACTTGTGGTTCATACTATGCATTTACCATGTTCTATAATTTTGATGTACTCAAGTTGCTTTAATTTTCCATTACAGATCGCCTTTCACTTCTTTTGGTCAAAGAGCGTTCTCACTCACAAACATACCTTGGATGCATGAAAAAGGGCCCAGTTTTCACGGACCCCAAGCTCAAATGGTGAGTCTTATAAGTTGCCTGGATGCTGATAATTCCCAGTGTGACGTTTTCTAGTTCATTTGCTCTATACATGTGGAAACTTTTTCTCTCCATTCCATCTTGAATTGCTTTGTACTGTTTTGGAGGACTAATAAGATCAGAGTTGGGATATATTTTGGTTGATACAAGTAATTATTGCAATATAAATTTAAGCTATATTGCTCGGACTCGGGTGCGGGTACTGGATCGGGGTGCAGATCTAGAGGTTGGATCTTTCATAATCTAAATTTTAAGATTCGGGGGTATGATTCAAGGTACGAATACGAGTGCAGGGATTCGATTAAAAATAAATTTATAAAAATATCCAAAGGTACGAGAGATATTCTGTATCGGAAAACCTCTCTACCTTCACAAGGTAAGGGTAAAGTTTGCATACACATTACCCTTCCTAAACCCCACTTGTGGGACCGCATTGGGTATATTTTGTTATTATGAGAGATATTCTATGAAAATCTTATAGGTAATAGAGTGCAACCAATAATTCAATCTTTCATTTAGAGAATTTCTCAAGTTGTAGGCACTAGGCACTAGTAGGCAACAATTAAAATTCAATCTTTCATTTTTCGTCAAATTTGTCCATGGATTGTGGTCAAAGTACCCGATCTCGATTGACCACATCTAGTACGAATCCCACACCCTTACCAATAGCAGTGTCGATAGGGGTGCGGTGGCTAAAATGAAGAGTCCGTGCAACATAGAATTTAAGTGGCCGGTCAAACTACTACACAAACTCACCTTTCTTAGGGTTACAACTTGACTCTTAAATAGGCCATGGTAGCGGATCCGAAAGATTGGAATAAACACTTGCCTAAAGACAGAGAACTATATAAATGGTTAAGGGATGAAGATCAACTGGTATTTTGCATCCGGAGGTATGGTCTAGTTAATGAAGTGAGTTGAAAATCACGACATCTCAAGTTCAAATCCTAGCGGAAGCAAAAATAACTATGTGATTTCTTCCATCTATCCAAGCCTTGGTGGACAGAGTTACCCGGTACTTGTGCTGGTGGAAGGTAGCAGGTACCCTGTGAAATTAGTCGAGGTGCACGCAAGCTGGTCAGGACGTCACGATTATCAAAACAAGAAAAATCAAATGGTTTTCTATTGACTTAGTAGTTTTTTTCCTATTCAAAAAAAGAAAACCAGTTACTGAATCTGAATTAGAAATTTACAGCTTTCTTTGCTGTTTGATTTAGAAATTTGAAATGGTATTTTTAACTTGATTATTATGATATTTATTTCATATATTTCACTTAACTGTTGTTCTTTTAATTCTCATATAATTATTGTTTTTGTACTTATTTTTTCTTATATTACTTGGATTTTTTTTTATTCCTTGTATTTTTTTCCAGAATAAATAAATAAATATATTTCTTAATTTGATTTTCTTCATTAAAGTCGGTGTATTTATTGTGCTTGAGCCCCAACAGGTCTTCGTGCTTTTTAACACTTTCTTAACTTAGAGACTAATATAAGGCTTCGAAAGGAAAAGCTAACTTGATTTTGAGAGTCTAAAAGTAAAAGCATTAGTGCTTACTTAAGTATTTGGTGGACTGCCTGAAAATCCAGTGGGTCTTCTTTGTATATGTTAATATTGAATCCTGCTCTTTCTTTTGACCTCTATTGAGAAGAGCCTTCCTTTTATCCCTACTGATACACATTTTTGGATAATGAATCGAGCAGAAGAGCAGTAGTTAGTGAGCAGAGGAGCAGTTAGTTAGGAATTCAAAATGTCGTTGGGGTTAGTTGGAGTTAGTTAGAATAACTACCTACTGTTAGTTAGAGGATCTGTCAGTAGGGCCGTTAGTTAGAGAATCTATCAATAGGAAGGGAATTCAATCAATTGTAGTAGATATAAATACATTTGTCATGTACAATTACAATCATATATGAAATTACATTCTTCTATCCTAATCTCTCTCTCTCTTCTTCTCTTCTTCTTCTTCTTCTTCTTCTTCTTCTTCTGTAAACTCTAACCATAGCTGAGTTCTCGAAGCTTCTTCCTGAATCAGCATTACGATCCTCGAGTTCAATCTAGGTCCTGCAATCGTGTAACATTCGTATAAGAGCATTTGATCCTCGGAATCATGGCAAAAGGCACTCGATCAACCGATAATTCGACTGAAAAACCCATTGATCTGCCCGAGTTGATGCAGAAATTAATAGCAGATGTGGGGGCTTTATCAGGTGAAGTCTCACATCTGAAGCAATTGGATCAGACAATCCTTGAATTGAATGAGCAATTCACTAATTCAAGGGAGCAACCAAAGGATAAATCACCAGTGCAGAATGAATGTGAACCCTCTGAAGGAAGATCTCATCGAGAAAGGAGCCCTACTTGTTGTAATCACCTCAACTCTAACTTCTCGAGGTGGTCTAGAATGGAGTTTACTGAGGAAAGAGTTGAAGTAGCTGCAATGCAATTGGAAGGAGAGGCTATTCAATGGCATCTTTACTTCATGAGGTACAGGTAATATCTATAGCCAGCTACTTTGAATGAATATGTTATGGCATTAGTAGAAAGGTTTGGGGCTGATTTTGATGATCCAATGGAGGAGATCAAAAAGATCAAACAGACTGGAAGTGTGAAAGAATACCAAGCTGTTTTTGAGAGGAATCTGAATCGAGTGAGGCTATCTCAAGAAAATGCCATCAGTTGTTTCATTGGTGGTTTGAAACACGAGATGAATATTGCAGTCAAACTCACCAACCCAACTTATCTCAGGTGTACAGAACTGCCAGAATGCAAGAGGCTTACCTAGCTGCAACTAGATAGTCCTCTTACACACTTAATTCTTCAATCAAGAGATATACAGGACAAGGAACTACTGGTAAGCCCTTACTACCTACTCCTAACTCCGGCGGTTCAAATTATACTAAGGGATTCAATAAAAGGACATTGAGTGTAGAAGAAATAAATGATAAGAGGGCAAGGGGGCTGTGCTACTTCTGCAATGAGAAGTATGTACCTGGCATAAGTGCAAGAATTCCAACCAGATATATGTATTAGAGTTAGAAGAAATAGAGGAAGGACATGACATAGAGGAGGAGGAGGGTGAACTGATACTGCAAGAGTAAGAGTTCAAGCAACTAGAATCAGCTCAGCCCATAGAGCAAATGTAGATTTCTATCCATGCTTTGAATGGCTCTCTAGGCTACAGAACTCTGAAAGTGATTGGTTATCATGCTAAAAAGGCATTGAACATACTAATTGACACTGGGAGTTCACATAATTTCATAGATCCTGATTTGGTTCATCACTTGGGATGTAAGATCAGATCAACTACTCCTCAAATGGTGGCTGCTGCTAATAGAAATATGATGGTGGACAGAATGTGTACCATTACATGGTTGTTACAAGGTGCTGAGTTTTCAGCAGAATTCTTACTACTACCACTAGGCTCATGTGGAGTAGTCTTAGGAGTGCAATGGTTGCTGACTCTGGGAGATATAAAAATGAACTTTAGGAAGTTAACTATGGAGTTTTGGTACAAATGAAGAAAGGATCTTCTGAGAGGAGCTGGCAACCAAGTCAAAGTTCAAGAAGCTGGAAAGATAGCCAAACATACAGGTAACACTTCTCAGTTATGCATGACTCAAGTAGTGCCTATGGAGAGTGCTAGTGAACAATGGCATGCACTTAAGGCTAAAGAAGAACCTAAAACAGATGCTAGGCTAACACAATTGTTATCTGAGTATTCTAAACTGTTTGAATAACCTACTGAACTACCTCCTTCTAGAGGTGTATTTGACCATAGAATTGTGCTGCAAAGTGGTACTGAACCTGTGAATAAAAGGCCCTATAGGTACTCTTTTGTGAAAAAGGATATCATTGAGGGTCTAGTACAACAAATGTTTAATCAAGGTATCATACAACCTAGCTGTAGTCCCTTTGCATCTCCAGTTGTCTTGGTTGAGAAAAAGGATGGTACATGGAGATTTTGTGTGGACTATAGGGATCTGAATAAACACACTATGAAGAACAAGTTTCCCATTCCAATTGTGGAAGACTTGTTAGATGAATTAGGAGGGTCCAAAATCTTTTCTAAGATAGACTTGAGGTCAGGCTACCATCAACTTAGAATGGCAAAGGAGGATGTGCCTAAAACTGCTTTCAGAACTCACTCAGGTCATTTTGAGTACCTGGTTATGCCATTTGGCCTCTCAAATGGCCCTGCAACATTCCAAGGATTAATGAATTATGTTTTTCACAAGTTCCTTAGGAAGCATGTGTTGGTTTTCTTTGATGATATCCTAATCTACAGCAGCACTATGGAAGATCATTTGATTCACTTAAGGTCTGTCTTTGTGGAGATGAAGAAGCATCAGTTGTTTGCTAAGAGGAGCAAGTGTTTCTTTGGAGTCCACAAAATTGAATATCTAGGTCACTTTATTACAGCAGAAGGAGTCTCTACTGATCCCCACAAAATAGAAGCTGTGAAGAATTGGCCTACACCAACTACTCTCAAACAGTTGAGAGGATTCTTAAGCCTAGGTGGCTACTACAGGAGATTTATCAAAGGCTTTGGTGTTATTTGCTAGCCATTAATTGAATTGACCAAGAAGAACAATTTCAAATGGTCACTTGTAGCTGAATCAGCCTTTGTAGAACTGAAGAAGGCACTTACTCAGGCTCCTGTCTTAGCCTTGCCTGATGCCAACAAAACATTCATTGTGGAGACTGATGCGAATGGCTTTGGGATAGGGGCAGTACTCATGCAAGAGGGACATCCAATAGCTTTTATTAGCAAGGCTCTATCACCTAGACATGCTGCCTTATCTGTCTATGATAGGGAGCTATTGGCTGTTGTTCATGCAGTTTCTAAATGGTCTCAATACTTGCTGGGACAAAAGTTTATCATAAGGACTAATCAGAAGGCTCTGAAGTTCCTTATGGAGCAGAAACTGCACACTAATTCTCAACTGTTATGGTTAACAAAATTGATGCAAGGTGAAGGAATGGTGACAAGGTGAAGGAATGGTGGACAAGCTACGGGGTATCAGGGTCACCTTCATACCGTCTTTCGAAGAAACTCAAATTGCTCAAGGGAGATATTATTAGGTGGAATAAGGAGGTTTTTGTGAGGGTAGAGGTTAAAATGAGGGAGCTTATGCATGAATTGGGGGATTTAGAAAGAGGGGAAGGGGCGGGGGAGTTAGACGAATCTGAGAAAGAGAGATTGGGGGAGGTTAAGAGGGAAATAGTCGAGTTAGCAATAGCTCAGGAGACTAGTTGGCGGCAAAAATCGAGGGTGCTCTGGTTAAAGGAGGGGGATTTG
>AWOL01S0065479.1:29430-40977 GCA_000715115.1 Nicotiana otophora
CGAGAAAGAGAGATTGGGGGAGGTTAAGAGGGAAATAGTCGAGTTAGCAATAGCTCAGGAGACTAATTGGCGGCCAAAATCGAGGGCGCTCTGGTTAAAGGAGGGGGATTCGAATACTAAGTTTTTTCATAGGGTGGCGGTCGCAAATCGAAGGAGAAACTTCATAGAGTCCTTAGTTGTGGATGGGGTGAGGATTGAGGGAGAGGAGGAGGTAAAAGGGGCGATAGCGGGGTTTTATGAGAACTTATATAAAGAGGAAGTTAGTTGGAGGCCGACTTTGGGGGGAATAGAGTTCAACCATATAGGGGAGGGAGACAACGAGTGGCTAGAAAGGGCTTTCGAGGAGGAGGAAGTGCACGAGGCTGTGTCGAGTTGTGCTGGTGATGAGGCCCCCGGCCATGATGGTTTCTCCTTGGCTTTCTTTCAGTTCTTCTGGGACACCATCAAGGGGGAGTTGATGGAAGCCATTGAATACTTCCATGCGAATGGTGTTTTCGAGAGAAGTATCAATGCTTCCTTTATTACTATTGTGCCTAAGAAAGAAGGTGCATCTTGTATCAGAGACTACAAGCCTATTAGTCTCATGGGGAGCATTTACAAGATTATTTCTAAAGTGCTTTCCAACAGATTTAAGAAGGTACTTGACATGACTGTTTCGTCCTCCCAGAATGCATTTGTGGAAGGTAGGCAGATACTGGATGCTGCCTTGGTGGCAAATGAACTTGTAGACTCCAAAAGGAAAATAGAGAACCCGGCTTACTATGCAAGTTGGATCTTGAGAAGGATTTCGACCATGTCAATTGAGAGTTCTTGGACTTCATTATGATGCGGATGGGGTTTGGGGAAAGATGGAGGGGATGGATAAAGTTCTGCACTTCCTCAGTCAGATTCTCTGTCCTGATTAATGGTAGCCCGTGTGGTTTCTTTGGCAGCTCTAGGGGTCTCAGGCAAGGTGACCTCCTATCCCCATGTTATTCATTCTAGTGATGGATGCTCTGAGCAAAATGATGGATCGTGCGGCGGGCGGAGGTTTCTTGAGAGGATTCTCAGCTTCGATTGGGGTGCTCAGTGCCCGAAGAGTCACATTTGCTTTTTGCGGATTACACACTGGTTTTCTGTGATGCCGACATGAATCAGTTCACCTACCTGAAGCAGGTCCTGCAGTGGTTTCAGTTAGTATCAGGACTCAAAATCAACATCGGCAAGTGTGAGATTTTTTCGGTAGGTGAGGTTACTAATATTGATGCCTTGTCTGGTGTTCTCAGATGCAAGGTGGGCTCCCTTCCCACTACTTACCCGGGCCTCCCTTTGGGCGCTTCATATAAGGATACTACGGTTTGGAATTCAGTGATCGAACGGGTTGAAAAAAGATTAGCAGGGTGGCAGAAACGGTATTTGTCAAAAGGAGGTAAGGAAGTGCTTATAAAAAGCATTTTATCGAGTATGCCCGCCTATTACTTATCACTGTTGCAAGCACCGGTGAGCATCACAAAAAAACTGGAGCGACTTCAAAGGAACTTTCTGTGGGATGCGGCAGATGGAACTAGAAAGTTTCATCTAGTGAATTGGCAGACAGTCACTTTCCCAAAAAAGTGGTGTGGACTTGGAGTGAAAGATCTTAGGGTATTTAACAGAGCTTTAATGGGAAAGTGGTTGTGGAGATTCGGGGTAGAAGAGCATGCTCTATGGAGGGAGGTCATAGTAGAAAAGTACGACTTAACGGGAGGGGGTTGGAGGACCAAGGCGATCACAACACCTTTCAGGTGTGGCATGTGGAGGAGCATCATGAAGAATTGGGAAGCATTCAGTGGCAACATCACTTACAGGGTGGGAGATGGAAGGAGAATCAGCTTTTGGAATCATAGGTGGTGTGGAGAGGATACTCTGAGGGTCTCCTTCCCCCACGTCTTCAGAGTTTCAAACCAGAAGGAACTGATGGTCCAACAGATTCGCAAGGAGCATGAAGGGGGTAGTATGGGACCTCTCATTCAGGAGGAACATGCAAGATTGGGAGATTGCGGAGCTCCAAGTTTTGTTGGCGCTGCTATACGGGCAAGACAGGCTTCAGCCATCCTGTGACTCTTGGAGATGGGGCTTGCGTGGCGATGGTTTGTTCACCGTAAAGTCCTTTTACCAGAGTATGTTGGTGAGAGAGGAGACCACTTTTCCATACTCCTTGATCTGGATTCCTAGGGCGCCCACGAAGGTGTACTTTTTTGCATGGCTAGCGGCAAGGGGAGTGATCTTGACTGCTGAAAATCTCTGAAAGAGGGGAATTACTCTTGTTAGTTGGTGCTACATGTGCAAAAGCTCAGGGGAAGAAGTTGATTACCTTATGTTGCATTGCCCTGTGTCCTCTGCTTTGTGGAGGGCAATCCTGAATCTTTTTGGTGTTCAATGGGTGATGCCAAGCACTGTAAAGGAAATGTTACATAGCTGGGGCGGTTTTCGTAGAAGAAGAAAGCAGAAGGCGTGGAAGTTCGCCCCGTTAGCTCTCATGTGGGTAGTATGGGGGGAGAGAAATAGGAGAGCTTTTGAGGAGATTGAGTCTCCTTTTTCACATCTTAAGAATAGTCTTTTATCTTTGATCGCTTTTTGGTGCACTCATTTAGCCCCTACTTGTATAGAAGATTGGGCGTTTTTTGTAGAGAATCGTGTTCTGATGTAAATTCTCTACGTCTTTGGTATACTTCGTGTATACGGGAGTTCTCTCCCTTTTGGTTACTACAATTTACCTTATCAAAAAAAAAACAAATTGATGCCTTTTGACTACTCTATAGAATACAAGAAGGGTGGAAAACAAAGTAGCTGATGCTCTCTCAAGGGTCACTGGTGCTGAACTATTAGCACTAACGCTATCACCTCATGACACTCATCTATTCCAAAACATAGTATCCAGTTGGAATTCAGATTCTGAGCTTAAGCAACTTATTGCTGAACTTCAAAATAACCCTGCTGCTCATAAACAGTTCACTTGGACACAAGGCCAATTAAGGAGGAAGGGCAGATTGGTGATTGGAAAAGTTCCAGAACTGAGAAGGGCAATCATGACAGCATGGCATGCTGGTCCTCAAGGTAGTCACTCCGGTGTTGAAGCTACATTAAGGAGGCTGGTGACATTGTTTTATTGGAAAAATATGAGGAAAGACATAAAGGAATTTGTCCTGAAATGTGATGTCTGTCAAAGAAACAAATCAGTTTTAGCTGCTTATCTAGGCCTATTGCAACCACTACCTATACCAGATGTAGTTTGGTCACAAATCAGTATGGACTTCATTGATGGTTTGCCAAAGTCAAAGGAATGTGAAGTTATTTTAGTAGTAGTAGACAGGCTAAGCAAGTATGGCCATTTCATTCCACTTAAACACCCCTACACTGCTCAGTTAGTTGCTAAGGTTTTTCTTGACACAATAGTTAAACTACATGGGATGCCTGTTGCTATTACTAGTGATAGAGATGCTGTTTTCTTGAGTTCCTTCTGGCAGGAGCTATTCACACTCCAAGGAGTACAACTGCACACCTCATCAGCCTATCACCCCCAATCTGATGGGCAGACTGAGGTCCTGAATAGAAGCCTTGAAACTTACTTGAGATGCTACAGTAGTGAGGATGCTACCAACTGGTTTTCCTGTTTACCAGTGGCCGAGTATTGGTAACACTTCCTTCCATTCTGCCATTCAAACTACTCCTTATGAAGCATTGTATGGCAGACCACCACCCTTGCATTTACCATATATACCAGGAGAATCAGCTTCTGCTGAAGTTGACAACACATTGATAAATAGAGAGCTAAAACTACAGCTGCTTAAACATCATCTGAGAAGAGCACAACTTAGGATGAAGCAACATGCAGACTCTCATTGAAGTTGGAGACTGGGTCTATTTGAAGGTCCAACCATACAAACAAGTAACCATTTCAAATCATTCATCACAGAAATTAGCTGCCAAATATTATGGTCTATTTTAGATTATTAAAAGAATTGGTCTAGTTGCCTATACTCTATTGCTACCTGCTGGGGTGAAAATTCATCCTACAGTTCATGTTTTCTTACTGAAAAAGTGCCATGAAGTTCCCTCACAAATCTCTTATCCCCCTGTCGTTGATTTGGCAAGCCCCTACTGCCCTGATCCTGAGTTAATTTTGCTAAGGAGGATGATAAAAAGAGGTAATAAGGCTGTCGCATAGGTTTTAGTTAAACGGCAAGGATTGCCTGCTGATGCTGCTAAGTGGGAAATTGCTACTATTTTACAGACCAGATTTCCCTTGTTTGATCCTTGTGGGCAAGGATCTTCTATTGGAGGGGAGTACTGATACACGTTTTTGGATAATGCATCGAGCAGAAGAGCAGTAGTTAGTGAGCAGAGGAGCAGTTAGTTAGGAATTCAAAATGTCTTTGGGGTTAGTTGGAGTTAGTTAGAATCAGTGTTGTGAAAAGCAAGCGCTTCCTCGTTTAAAGCGAGAAGCGAAGCGAGGCGAGCCATCGAACGCTTCTGTTAGCTGAAGCGTAGCAGGTTTAAAAAAGCGCTCGCTTCCCCTTAAAAAGCGAGAAGCGACAATGCGAAGCGATGCGGAAGAAGCGAGCGCTTCTCTGTATTACAGGGCTGCCAACCTATTTAATTAAAAAAGCTGTTCTTTTTTTAAAACATCATCGACCAGCAGCAACAGAGAAAGAAAGAGGCGACCTAGGGTTCAAGTTTTCTACACTTTTCAACTTCAAGATCATCAAGTTTGGTCCAGGTATGTGATTTCTTCTTCCTCCTCCTCCTTCTCCCTCTTCTTCTTTCACTATTTCAGTATCCAAATAGCAGCGAAATGTTGGCGAGTTTTTTTTTTCCCTTCAGCTCTTCTTTCTTATTCTTCTCCTCTTCTTCTTCTTTATTTTCTTGCACTGTTTTTTTGTTTGAAATGCTGATGAAGAAGAAGTTGAAGAAGATGACGAGCAATATAATAATGATAGTGGAATACAAGAATTTGACAATCTTGTATAAGAATAAGATACTCATTTTGTGCTTTAATTGATGCTACTCTTTAGTTTTTACATTGAAGTATTGAACATTTGCTTACAGTTACATGTGTTGTCTATGTAGTATTTATTTTAATATTTTTTTAAAATTCCGCTTCACTTCAAAAAAGCGAGCGCTTCTCGCTTTAAGCGAAAAGGGACTTGTCGCTTTTCCTCGCTTCACGCTCTTCACAACACTGGTTAGAATAACTACCTACTGTTAGTTAGAGGATCTGTCAGTAGGGTCGTTAGTTAGAGAATCTATCAATAGGAGGGGAATTCAATCAATTGTAATAGATATAAATACACTTGTCATGTACAATTACAATCATATATGAAATTACATTCTTCTATCCTAATCTCTCTCTTCTTCTTCTTCTTCTTCTTCTTCTTCTTCTTCTTCTGTAAACTCTAACCATAGCTGAGTTCTCGAAGCTTCTTCCTGAATCAGCATTACGATCCTCGAGTTCAATCTAGCTCCTGCAATCGTGTAACACCTACCCAAATCTCCCTGCACATAATCATTTTATAAGGATCAAGACTATTAAAATTTATGTATTTTTTCGAGTTGTATCTGACAAACAAATTGCACTGATAATGATGTAGCTAACAAATGCCTAACTGCACTTGTGCCTTCCAGTTCCCAATATACTTCCAGTAAATAAGGGGCCTTTACCCATTTTTCCTCAATGACAGTCATTTACTTGTAGAAGAAAGAGAAGAGAATTCCTAGAAGTATTACTTACAATACATGCTTGTACAAGTAAATGACTTTTATTGAGGAAAAGCGGGTAAAGACCCGTTATTTACTGGATTACTTACAATTGATCACCAGCAGAATATATGTCTTGCAATACATGTTGTGAAGCCTGTGATGATGGTAGATAAAGAACCTAAAGTTTGTTTGGTTCCGTGGAGAGAGAAATCAGAGTAGCTTTGAAGGGAAAGTTGAGTTTAATACTTAACCTGAAATGCAAAAGTTGTACTTAATTGTCAATGCGATGAAATCTGAAAAGTCTGAATCTGCAAACAACCACAGCTGTTACAGGAATGGTTTAATCTCATACCAGTTGGCAATATGAATCCTCTATATCCTTTCCACCTTTTTTGGGCCCGTTTTATTCCATACTTAATATTATGTCTCTTAAGACAAATTAAGGATTCTCTAAAGTTGGAGGTTTTCTAATCTCATACTTATCCATATACTGACAAAAAAATCCCTAAGCAAACTAAAAACACTCTTGGAGAATAGTGAACTTAATTTGCAATTATACATGTATAAGGATCATTTGTTTAAGTAGTGTCTATTTTACGCTACACTGGGTGGATCTTGAGATATATATTACCTTTTCTTTTTGATGAAGTAAGTGGAATATATCATTAAAGGCATCAAGAAGATGCAAAAGTTACAAAAGAAGTGAGTTTGACAGCTCATTTATAATTAAGCGCTACAAAACTAGAGAGCTTACAAAGTTCAAGAAAACATCATAGATTTTTATAGTAGTAAGGTTAGCCCAGTGAAACAAATTAACCAAACATCTAGCCTTTAAGCAACCTACTGAAGTTGATAATCCATCAAAACATCTACTATTCCTTTCGACCCAAATACACCAAAAAATGCTTGCAGGTACCATATTCCAGACTTTTTTGATGGTTCTGTCAACTTCCCTTGAGATCCAGCTCACATATGCATCTCTGGTAGAGAATGGCATAGTCCAGTGTAGACCAAAAATATTGAGAAACATGTTCCATATGTCTGTGGCTATTGAACAGTGGAGGAGAAGATGGTTAACGGATTCTGAGTTAACTTGGCACATGTAACACTTGTTGGCCAGTTGAAAGTTTCTTCTGGTAAGGTTGTCTTGGGTGAGGCATGCATTCTTTAAGGCCAACCAGCTGAAGCAGCAGACTTTGGGTGGCAGTTTTTTCTTCCATACTAGTTTCCAAGGCCATAGATCAATCATCATATTATTGGAGCACAATTTAGCATACCCTGCCTTGACATAGTAAGTTCCATCCTTTGCGTTTCCCCATTTCAGTATGTCCTTCAGCTGAGTGTTTATAGTGCAACTCTCCAATAACTTTAGCAGGTCTATGAAATCCTCCACCTCCCAATCTTGCAGGTTCCTTCTGAGGATCGGGCTCCATGTGTTGCCTTCTCTGTTATGAGCAACAAAGGATTCTGGATTTCCTGCAATAAGGAAGAGATTTGGAAAAGCTTCCTTTAGTGTTTCTCCTATCCATTTTTCAGTCCAGAATTTTGTAGTGGCCCCGTCACCAATCTGAAAGTGTACGTTATTAGAGAAAGCTCCCCATAAATTGTGTATGCTCTTCCATAATCCTGTGCCATAAGGGGTTCTAATTCTATCGGTACACCAATGGTTGAGTCTACCATATTTTGCTATGATAACCTCCTTCCATAAGCCAGCATTATCCTGATTAAACCTCCAGTACCATTTCATCAACATACTTTTGTTATGTAAGGCGAGGTCCTTAACTCCAAGTCCGCCAAGTGCTTTCGAAAATGTGACTTTGTGCCACTTCACTAGGTGAATCTTGTGACTGATGTTATTCCCTTCCCATAGAAAATTCATTCTTATTTTGTCCAATTACTTTTGAACCTTTGCTGGGATAGGAAAAAGTGCCACGAAATAGATGGGTATGCTATCTAATACACTATTGATAAGGGTAAGCCTACCACCAAGAGATATGTATTGCCTCTGCTATGTAGCCAACTTCTTCTCAAAATTTTCAACTACTGTATTCCATATCTCAATGGACTTGTATTTGGCACCTAAAGGAAGACCCAAATATATGGTAGGGAAGGAGCCTGTATTGCAACCCATAATGTCTGCTAGTTATGGCGGATTTGGGACTGAGTTCACTGAGTAGATAACACTCTTGAGCATATTAATGTGCAGGACAAACATAGCTTCAAATATCATAAGAGTAATGTTTAGGTAGAGGACTTGAGACTTATCCGCTCCACAGAAGATGAGTGTATCATCTGCAAACAGAAGGTGTGACACAGAAATAGGAGAGCTCCTGTTATTTCCCACTGAAAACCCTTCAAACTATTGTAGTTGCTTAACTTTTTCAAGCATTTTACCGAGTCCCTCCATAGCCAATATAAAAAGGAAGGGTGCAAGAGGGTCCCCCTGTCTAATCCCTCTCTTTAGAGAGAAGAATCCCACTGGGATTCTATTAACAAGAATGGAGTACTTGACTGTGGTGATGCAGTATCTAATCCACTTGATCTATTTCTCTCTGAATCCCATTTGTCTAAGAATTGAGAATAGATAAGACCACCCCAATTTGTCAAAAGCTTTTTCAACATCCAACTTGAGCAAAAGTCCAGCTTCCCCAGTTCTCATTTTCCAGTCCAAAACTTCATTTGCTATAAGAGCAACATCAGTTATTTGCCTCCCCTTGATAAAAGCATTTTGATGACCAGAAACAAGCTTCCCTATCACCCCTTTGAGTCTTTCAGCTAGTACTTTAGCTACAATCTTGNAAGTGCCATGAAATAGGTGGGTGTGCTATCTAATACACTATTGATAAGGGTAAGCCTACCACCAAGAGATATGTATTGCCTCTGCCATGTAGCCAACTACTTCTCAAATTTTTCAACTACTGCATTCCATATCTCAGTGGACTTGTATTTGGCACCTAAAGGAAGACCCAAATATGTGGTAGGGAAGGAGCCTGTATTGCAACCTATAATGTCTGCTAGTTCTAACAGATTTGGGACCGAGTTCACTGGGTAGATAACACTCTTGAGCATATTAATGTGCAGGCCAGACATAGCTTCAAATATCATAAGAGTAATGTTTAGGTAGAGGACTTGAGACTTATCTGCTCCACAGAAGATGAGTGTATCATCTGCAAACAGAAGGTGTGACACAGAAATAGGAGAGCTCCTGTTGTTACCCACTGAAAACCCTTCAAACCATTGTAGTTGCTTAGCTTTTTCAAGCATTTTACTGAGTCCCTCCATAGCCAATATAAAAAGGAAGGGTGAAAGAGGGTCCCCCTGTCTAATCCCTCTCTTTGGAGAGAAGAATCTCACTGGGCTTCTATTAACAAGAATGGAGTACTTGACTGTGGTGATGCAGTATCTAATCCACTTGATCCATTTCTCTCCGAATCCCATTTGTCTAAGAATTGAGAATAGATAAGACCACCCCAATTTGTCAAAAGCTTTTTCAACATCCAACTTGAGCAAAAGTCCAGCTTCCCCAGTTCTCATTTTCCAGTCCAAAACTTCATTTGCTATAAGAGCAGCATCAGTTATTTGCCTCCCCTTGATAAAAGCATTTTGATGACCAGAAACAAGCTTCCCTATCATCCCTTTGAGTCTTTCAGCTAGTACTTTAGCTACAATCTTGTAAATGCTGCCTATGAGACTTATAGGTCTATAATCTCTTAGCTCTATAGCTCCTTTTCTTTTAGGGATCAGTGCAATAAATGATGCGTTGAAAGACTTAACCATGTGGCAGTTTTGATGGAAGTGGTTAATGGCGGCAAGTACATTATGCTTGATGGTATCCAATGACTTCTGATAGAAGGCCATTGTGAAGCTATCTGGACCGGGGCTCTTGTCAAGAGCACAAATGTTTATAGCGTCTCTCACTTCTTCTTCTGAAAATGCATTTTCTAGACCCACCCTTTCTTCAGGAGTTAGGCGCTCTAGACCCTCAAAATGTGCTGTAGGTCTCCAATCCTCATCCTCAGAGTATAGATTCTAGTAGTACTCGAGTATTTCACCTTTGATAAGATCTTTGTCCTCCATGATTTCATCGTCCACCTTTAGCATGCCTATGCAGTTGTATCTTTTATGGGAGTTAGCAACTCTTTGGAAGAATTTTGTGTTCCTATCCCCTTCTTTAAGCCATAAGCACCTGGATTTTTGTCTCCATGAAATCTCCTCTGCCTTTGCGAGCTGCTGTAGTTCAATCTTTAAGTTCAGCATTGTTGTTTTTTCAGCTTGGCACAAGATCCTGCCTTCAGTTAGTTGCGCCAGTAGCATTAGTTCCTCCAAAGCTCTGGCTTTCCTTGTTTCTCTTTTGCCAAATACTTCTTTGTTCCATATGGATAAGTCTTTCTTCAAATGTTTCAGCTTTTGGAAAAGGATAAAGTCAGGGGTGCCATTAACCATGTAACTCTGCCACCATTCTGCAATTGTTTCCCTGAAACCCTTGTGTTGTAGCCACATATTTTCAAATTTGAAATAGGAAGGATTTGTTGACTAGTCACCACTTTCCAGCACTACTGGCCTGTGATCTGATATAACCTTTGGGAGAGCTAATTGCTTCACAGAGCCAAAGGTGTCATTCCATTCGTTTGAGATGAAGAATCTATCAATCCTAGATGCTTGAGCAGAGTCTTCTCCCCTAAACCAGATATATTTGGCTCCCTGGAGTGGGAGATCAATCAATTCCATATCTTGGATGAAGTCAGAAAAATTTTTCATAGCTCTGGATCTTCTTATGCAGTTGAACCTTTCATGTTCAAATCTACATACATTGAAATCTCCGCCTATCACCCAATGTTCACTCCATAAGCCCCTTATAGCAGCCAATTCCTCCCAAAAATCTGATCTTTCCCAATTGGAGTGAGGCCCATAGACTCCAGTGAAGCACCACCTAAGATCCATCTGGACCCTTTCAAGCATTGTGGATAAAGAATAGAAACCTTGTTGAACATCAGTACAAGTCCATAATCTCCTATCCCAAAAGATAGTTATTCCCCCACTAGAACCATTTGCCTTGAGTTCTGCCCAGTCTACCCATCTTGAACCCCAGATGCTCCTTGCTATCGCAATTGAACAGTCTTCCAATTTTGTTTCTTGTATACACAAAATGTCTGGCTTCCACTTTTGCACCAGAGATTTAATAGTGTTTCTTTTACCACTATCATGTAACCCCCACACATTCCAGCTGATAATTTTAACTCTCATTCTGAAAGAGCTTTTTGTTTCCTACCCCTCATAAGCCTTTCCCCTGAACTGCAGCTCCTTCTTTCATATATTACCTTATATTTAATACATTCAATCATCATAGTATTGCACTTGCACCTATATACCGAAGCATTTTAATGTTAACGTAGGACATGATTAAACCATCTCTAATGACATTCTATTGTTCTATTCTCTATATGTGCTATTTTGCACATGTCGGAAGTGATCATATTTGAAATTGTCTAATTTTATATGACCTCACATCCATCTCTAAGATCAGTATTTCAACAATATTATTTTGTGAATATGTTAACTCTTAGAGCCTCAACATTTGCTCCTGTTAGTTTATAGATATGTATAGTGTAGTCTTGTCCCATATTGGAAGAGGAGTAATATCTCCTTGTAGTGTATAGCTATAAATAGGGACCTCTTGTATTGTATTTATCATCCAATATCAATAACATATTTTCTCCCGTGCCTTCTCACATGGTATCAGAGCATTAGTGAGAAAAGATCGCTGTGCGTCATTCCAGCGTTAACCGGGAAGAAAGAACTTAGTCATCGTGTAATTTTTCCGGTGACCTA
>AWOL01S0065483.1:18045-96749 GCA_000715115.1 Nicotiana otophora
TGCAGAAGTATAGTATGAGTACAACCGACCCCATGTACTCAATAAGTAACAAACCTAACCTTAGGTTAAAAGTAGTGACGATCTAACAAAAAGGGGTCTGGTCTAACACTAATATTCCACAACTGTTCATAACAGCATATTACAAGTAACAAATGAGTATCTCAGAAATAAAAGGCTCAGTCCGTTCACAGTTCCAGAAAAATAGGCATTGCTTTTCAAGTATCTCAGTGAAAACCCAAATCTTTTACCGAAAAATCCAAAATACGAGTAAGTTTGAAAACTGTAATTTTTCCAAATATCATTTCCACAATAAATAAGATGTTTTATTTTTTCTTTCCAGATAGCAAGTGTGAAATACCTCTCTATGCCCACATATAAATGTGTGTAAAAAGTCATGAATGATATTATACCGTACAACATGAGAAAAAATGCATCTCTATGCCTGTATGTCATATGTGTATGCCAATGCCATGTATCTCAGAGATGAATTATGTACTCACACTCTCAGAGTACTCAATCACACTGTCTCACACTTTCCACTCATCATGCTCAACCACTCGGTACTGAATATGGCCCATACGACCTAGAGAAGATCTATCATGGAATATATACATCACTAACCATCAGTCACTCAGTACCGAGGAATGTCAATCTGGCCCCATGGAGAAGATCCATCTCCAGGTATATAAATGCATCAGACAAGATCTATGTCCAGGGAAGATCCATCCCTAAATATAATCAACCACGCTCACTAGGGGTGTACAGACTCTGGAGGGGCTCCTACAGCCCAAGCGCTATAATCCGTACGGACAACTCACGTGCTATAATATCAATATCTGGATCCGCACGGACAACCCACGTGTTGCACGGACAACTCACTCAGTCATCAATCTCTCCAGTCTCACTCACGGGATCACAATGTCATGAAACTAGTCCGACAACACTGATATGATGTATCAATAAATAACAACTGAGATTGAGATATGATATGAATGCATGAATATGACTGAGTACAAAATATCAATGAAATCAGTGAAATGATAGCAAGAAACGACCACTATGGGTCCCAACAGTATCGACATAAAGCCTAAACATGATATCTAGCATGATTGACAGCTCGTTTACTTTATCGCATGGTGAAAACATGGATATTAACAAAATAGGACTACTATACAGTGCCATGAAAACAACCGAGTCCCAATTCACTTGGTGCACACCCGTCACCTAGCATGTGCGCCACGTCAATACGAATCACACAACATGTATTTCGGGGTTTCATACCCTCAGCACTAAGTTTAGAAGAGTTACTTACCTCGAACAAGCCAATACCAATGCCGAGCAAGCCAAACTATGCTCCAAAGATGCCATCTCACGCGTTTCGACCTCTGAGCTGCCCGAAACTAACCAAAAGCAACTCAAGTACATCACACAATGCTAAAGGAACCAATCCTGATAGAAAAAGATCAAATCTTGAATCAAAAAGCCCAAAACCAGCCAAAAGCTCAACCAGGGCCCGCACCTCGGAACCCAAAAAAATTTACAAAATCCAACAACACATTCAATTACGAGACCAACCATACTAGTTTCACTCAAATCCGACTCCAATTCGATGTTCAAAACTCAAAAGTTCATATTATGAAACTTTAGGCCAAAAGCCTCAATTTCCTCTTTAACATTCATCTACCAAATGCTAAAATCGAAGATAGATTTATGAAATATAATCAAAACGGAGTAGAGAACACTTATCCCAATCCATAAGGTGAAAATTGCTTCAAGTATCGCTTCAATCTGAGCTTCATAGCTCCCAAAATGCAAAAATGGTCAAAACCCTCGAAATAGGGTACGTTATAACCACTGAGCGAATCAATGAATCGCGATAGCGAAAATACCCTCGCGATCGCGAAGAAGAAAATTCATTACCCCTGAAAATACACAACGCTATCGCATAATAAGCTATGCAATCGCGAAGTACCAACTGCTCAGTCTCGAAAAGAACCTACGCGAACGTGGCTCCAGGCTCGCGAACGCGATGAAGAAGCCATGAAGACCTGCCCAGCTCAACTCTACAATGCGAACGCGTGCACACCTACGCGAACACGATGCTCAATCTGTAGTAACCTATGCGAACGAGGACCCATATTCGCGAACGCGATGAAGAAATACTCAACCTCAATTTTTCCCTTACGCGATCTCATCCCTCAGTCCGCGATTGCAAAGAACACTGGGTGCACCAGACATCAGCAGAACCAGCAGTGAAGAATGAAGGAAACAATAGCCTGAAACCCGTCCGAAACTCACCCGGGCCTCTCAGGACCACGTCCAAACATACCATAAAGTCCCATAACATAACACGGACCTACTCGAGGCCTCAAAACACACATAACAACATCAAAACGACGAATCACACCTCAATTTGAATTCAATGAACTTTGAAACTTCAAACTTCCACAACCGATGCCGAAACCTATCAAATCACATCCGATTGACCTCAAATTTTGCACACAAGTCACATTCGACATTACGGACCTGCTCCAACTTCCGGAATCAGAATCCGACCCTGATATCAAAAAGTCCAATCCCGGACAAACTTTCCAAAATTTTAACTTTCGTCATTTCGAGACGAATTCAACCACGGACCTCCAAATCACAATCCGGAGGCGGTCCCTAAGTCCAAATTCACCCAATGGAGCTAACGGAACCATCAAAATTCCAATCTAAGGTCAAATGCTAAAAAGTCAAACTTGGTCAACTCTTTAAAATTTAAAGCTCCCTAGTTGAGAATCATTCTTCCAAATCAGTCCCAAATAACCTGAAAATCAAAACCGATGATTCAAACAAACCACAATACATCATACGGAGCTACTCACACCCGTAAAATAACGAGCAAAGTGCAATTGCTCAAAACGACCGGTTGAGTCATTACATTTCTGTTACTTTCATCTTCTGGATATGTGAACTCTTGACTGGACAACACTAAGCCCCATACAATATGGCCGGTCTAACCACCGCTCTATAGAACTTACCTTTAGTTTCGGCGGCATATTCTTATTACACAGGACTCTAGACGCTAACCTCCATTTCATCCACCCCACCCTAATACGGTGCGTAACATCCCCGTTGATCTCCCCATCTCCCTGATAATTGAACCTAAGTACTTGAAACTTTCTCTCTTGGGGATGACTTGTGATTCAAGCATCATTTTCACGCCCGCTTCCCCCATCACGTCGCTGAACTTACACTCTAAATACTCCGTCTTAGTCCTACTCAACTTGAAACGTTTAGATTCTAGGGCCTGCCTCCATACCTCCAGTCTCCCATTAACGTCGTCTCGCATCTCATCAATTAGAATTATATCATCAGCGAATAACATACACCATGGTACCTCCCCTTGAATATGGTGTGTCAGCGCATCTATCATCAGAGCAAATAAAAACGGGCTGAGCGTAGATCCTTGGTGTAATCCCCTAACCACCGAAAAATGCTCCGAGTCACCTCCCACAGTCCTAACCCGAGTCATAACTCTATCATACATATCCTTTATCGCCCTAATATACTGATAGAGTATCATAGAGGAAACATTTATTCCACCAAAAAATTACTCCTCAGTCCTCTATAATACCCATATGGTATATATCATATACTGACAGGGTATCCTAGAGGACTGATTTATTCCTTAAAAGAAATACTCTATAATCTTCTATGATGCTCATGTGATATATATCATATGCTGACTAGGTATCATAGAGGACTGATTTTGTTTAAACGAGAGCCCAGTCTTCTATGAGAGCTCAGTCATATGGTATATATCATCTACTGACTAGGTACAATATGTTGGCATAGTATCATAGAGGACTGGTTCATTCCTTCAAAAGCCACTCATTAGTCCTTTATGATGCCAGCATGATATATATCATATACTGTTAGGACATCTTATAAAACTGATTTATTCCTTAAAAAAAATACTTAAGCCTAAATTTAATATTTTAATTAGTATACTATTTTTAGCAAATTTTACTTGTGAAAAAATACAGAAATGTAGATTTATATTTTTTATATATATTTTAGATATAATTATAAAGTATCTTTTCCAAAGTTCATGCTGATTTATTTAGCTTATTATCGAACCATACCAAATTTCAAGGACCTAACCCACAATCAAATTTCAGAAAATGACTCGAACAAGAACAAATAGTGACGAGAAAATATAAAATTTGTAGGGTAAGAGAGTGTTTTGAGGCAATGAAAGGTATTCAATAGATAGTAATTTCATTCAACAAGAGAAAATTAAACTACATGCACGTAGTGAGTTAATTGAATTATAATTTGTACATATTGAACAAACTTTTTTGTTGTATACACAAAATCATTACATAACTAAATAAAAATTGCTACTCCTTGCACCCATTAATTTGTCAATATTTTAATTTGTGAATATCATAGCGATATTGCTTGTCAGATTAACAATTTAACTTATGAAAATAAAATAAAAAACAAAGAGAGAAAATTGATGAAGAGAGAAATGAAATATTTTTTACCTTGGATTGAAGGAAGGAAGATCAGTTTGGGTTAGGTATAGGTTTATTGCCCCTAAAGCCTTTAAAGATTTCCTTAATGGGTGGATGTGTAATAAATAGGTATATATAATTATTAGGAATTTTTACCTATCTATACTACACATGAAACGTATTTATCCTCCCAAATCAAGTTTTAACTTAATTATATGATCATATATAATTTATCAATTATATACAAAATTAGTTTTAAATGAGTCTTCCTTGATTGTAGCCCATTAACTTAGTAAATCCCCCAATAACAATATTTTTTCCTCTTTCTCTCTCTGAATTCAATCCTCTTTCTATGCCGATTCTAAAAGGTATTTTCTTCCAAAGCTCATAATTTTCTCTAACAATGGTGAAGAAAAGGATTAATTTTTTATCGATCTGAATTTTGTCAGGGCTAGAGTTTGGATCTTTTCTGGGCTTCCCCTTTTCCTGTTGGAGTTCCGACGGCGGGCTAGCTGTCACGACCCCAATTTTCCTCCATAAGATGTCGTGATGGCATTAAACCAACAAAACTATTAAACAGAAGCCATATATTTCCATATAAAGCTAACATTACCAACATAATATAATATGCTAAAATTGGTATTACAAGTCATAAGCATTACTGAGTTCACTAGGAAGTTTTTAGGTACAACTGTTTCGGAATAGAATTTAACAGTACAAGTATAATATCAGAAGGTGACTCCGACGCCTGCGAACGCGACGACAGGTATACCTTGAGTCTCCATAGCAATGTCCGATCATATAGTTGATAATCAACAAACTCCGAAGTACCTGGATCTGCACAAAAATGTGCAGAAAGCGTAGCATGAGTACACCATGACAGTACCCAGTAAGTATTAAGACTAACATCGGTGGAGTAGTGACGAGGAACAGTCAAGACACCTACTAAACATAACGACTTGTACGAGTATAAATGCGAAACTAACAAGGAACAATACCAATATAAAGCTAAGCATGGTAAATGACAATAATACTTGCAACAGAAAGCTAGAAGTAATATTCATAACCAAGGAACGAACATGTAATAACACCGTAAGGTAAGCTAAATACAGTTTAAGTCCGGTGAAACCAAGTACGAAAAACAAGTAACAACTCAATAAGAACAATTGTTTCCACACAAGATTTATACAAGAAGTTTCCCGAGGTGCTACACCTCATAACCAAAATTCACGGGTCCCAATTTACGAACCCTAATCACTTGGCATCTTGTGTCCGCATTTCAATCACGACCGCATGAATGACTAACATGTTGCACGAACAACTCACGTGCCAATACCATTAATACCTCATATCTGCACGAATAGCTCACATGCTAAGGGAGTGACAATATCTCATACGCACATGGATAAATCACGTGCCAACAATAACAATAACTCATAACCGCACGGACAACTCACGTGTCAATAGTACAACTCTCACACAGAAGGAAAGTAAACAAGAATACATTTAAATGATCAATAAACTTCTGTATTTATCTTCTTAAACTGATATGAGTGATTAATTACATGTATGCTTGTGCAAGTATTCTATCACAACTCAAATCAACAAGTAAGAGCAGAGACAACGAATGACACATAGGAGACAACACAATGAAACGTAAAATGCATAACTCACACAAGGTAGGCACACCACTACACAAATATTATCAATTACAGTGCCCCCAAGCCATCACAAGTCATTACAAATCATCCCTGACATAGCCCCCCTTTGTCTCGCCACGTGCGCAACAATAAAGTAAATACCCGCCTTGTCTCATCGCACGCGCATAATAATATTTTTGCCTTGTCTCATCACATACGCAAACCCATATATATATAGCCTACCTTGTCACTCCGCATGTGCAAATATCAATAATAACAGTAGTACGGACAATTCATGTGCGAACAAACTGACAATCCTTTCAACAATATCACGTGTGCCAAAAACATAAAAACACAATACAACAACTCGCACCATATGTGCCCATATGCCACAACATTTCTTCATAACAATTCAAATACCACAGCCACACATAACCCTCGGCTCAACAACACTGAGTATGTCAATAACAACAACAATAACACGAGAGTACGACAAGTAAATCAATACAAGAATTTCAAAACACAAAGAAACGGAAGAACGGGCTCACAATGAAAGAAATAACAAGTAATAATAGTTTCAAACAAGAATAACTCAACAATGGGAGAGATAATGTGTAAACACGATATCCAACAAGAGTAACTCAACAATTGAAGGGATAACATGTAATAATGATTCCATATAGGTATAACTCGACGATAAGAGAGATAACATGCAAAAATGACTCCAAGTAGGTACAACTCAATGATAAGAAGAGATAACATGTAACAATGATTCCATATAGGTATAACTCGACGATAAGAGAGATAACATGCAACAATGATTCCAATTAGGTACAAGTCAACGATAAGAGAGATAATATGTAACAATAAATCCAAATAAGGATAAGTCGACAATGGAAGGGATAATAGTAACTTCAATTAAGTTTAAGCAATGACGGAAGAGATAACATGGCAATAAAAGAGGCAACAACTTCAATTATGGCATAAAAGAGTGTATTTGGCAACAAGGGTAGAATATGAATCAATCAACTTCAAATAAGACATGTAAGGATAAATTTAGAAATGAAGGATTTAACATAATAAGACAACTTCATTTTTAATGAACATAAGAACCTAAGAGTCTAGGCCGGTCAAATTTTCACAAATAAGCCATGTACACACTCGTCACCTCGTGTATACGTCTTTGACGTAGTTCAAATAGTACAACAAATCAATCCCTATGGGGTAGTTCCTCGACACAAAGTTAGGCAAGATACTTACCTCAAAAGCCCTCAATCGATTATCAAAAAGTAGCTTTTCCTTTACAATTCACCTCCACTCGGCACAAATCTAACAAAAATTGACTTAATAACATCAAATAATGCAAGAGAAATAAATTCCAATAATTAAAGCTATGATCTTTACACAATTGCTCAAAAGTCAACCCCTGGGCTTGCCCGGTCAAAACCCTATAGATTCCGACTATCCATGACCCCACGAGTTCATATATGTGATTAGTTTCAAAAATTCGAGGCCAAATCGGCTCTCAAAATTTAAATTCTTATTTTTCAAAAACTTAACAAAGTTTCACAAATTTTTACTTTGATTCCCATGATTTTGAGGTTTAAATCCAAGATATAATGATGGAATATGATTAGAATAGATTAGAATCACTTACCCAAAGTGTGTAGATGAAAATCCCTCTTCAAAATCGCCTCATACCGAGTCTAGGCCCGTCCATCAGCTCTTATGTCCAGTCGTAGGTGTCGCAATTACGGCTTGAGAACCCCGCAAATGCGAACCCCGCAAATGCGAAGAAACCATCGCAAATGCAAAGCTATTCACATTCTTGCTAATGTCGAAAATGCGACATATCGTTGGCAATTACTAACATGGACACTTCGCAAATGCGACCCTTATGATCGCAAATGCGAACAACATCCTGCCCTCCCCCTTCATCGTAACTGTGAATTCTAGATTCCCAAATGCGAAACTAGAAGAATTTGCCTAGCATCTCATATGCGACATATATCTCGCAAATACGAGACCTGCAATACCTGATCACACCAGCAATTTCCAAACTCTTCCAAACATTCCAAAACGCATCCGAAACTCATCTGAAATCAACACAAGTCTAAAATCACAACAGAAACTCGCTCGTGCGATCAAATCATCAAAATATTATTCGAAATCATGAATCGGACCTCAAAACACAAGGATTCAACACGCAACTCAAGAACTTCTAAAAACACAATCGCGCGTCCGATTCCTATTAAATCAACTCGGAATGACGCCAAACGAAGAGGACAAGTTTCAAATGACAAAAAAGAATTATTTAAAGTCCCGAAACAGAAATCTAAACATGATAGCTACTAAGTCAACTTACGGTCAAACTTATGAAAATTCAAAGCCTTAAAATTGTCAATTTTCGGCAAAATAACACAAATCAACCTACAGACTCTCGAATTCGATTTCGGGCATACGCCCAAGTCCTAAATCACGATAAGAACCTATCGGAGCCATCAAAATACCCCGATGGAGTCTTTTCACAAAAGTCAAATATTGGTCAATATTTTCAACTTAAACTTCTAAAGTGAGAATCACTCATCCGAATTCATTCCGAACCATCCGAAAATCAAATACAACCATGCACACAAGTCATAATATACAATATGAAGCTACTCAAGACCCCAAACCACTAAACGGAACCTTAAAGGTCAAAACGACCGGTTGGGTCGTTACACTACCAGTAGATGAATTTTAATTATTTGGCTCGATTGTTCGAATTAAAATTATCAATCAATACATTTTGAGAGTGTTTGACTCTCCATCATTGACAACCATTAAAAAAGCTTCGAAGCCTTGATTTCGAATTTGGATTTTTAAAAAAAGAATTTATTTGGATTGGATGTTATTGCAAACGAGGAAATATTCTATGGAGTTTATATCATGATTGTGAGGGCATTTGGTGAAGATTAGATTTGATTTGGCTGAATTTTCAGATTGAAATTCAAAGAAGAAGTAGAAGAACACACCACATACAAAATATATACAAATCATATACATAAGACATATTGTATAAAATTTGTATAAAATTATATTTAAGTTATATGATGTTGTTGTTATATTTAACTGGGTGTATGAAAGTTATAGATAAGTTGTTTATACGTTGTATATTGTATAATTAGTTGTATAAAATTTGTCTTTAGTATGTATGTTGTTGTAGATATATCTAATTATATATTAAATTTGTATGAAATATATTTTTAATTTGTTTGTTGTTGTACCATACATTATTATTTTCTTAAAATAGGTAATTATAGCAAAGAGAATGAATAATTGTGCTAATTATGGCTTAAAATAAGTAACACACAACTGGAAGGAGTATTATTTAGATGGAAGGACAATTTGGACTTCGTTTCCTTTAGTTACGCCCTTTTTCCAAGCAAAGGATCCCCTAATTTAAGGCACTAATAATGGATTGTATATAAATTATAAAAAAATACTTATTTAGGGCGGCTAATATAATTGGACAATTTTGGTAAATAAGTTTCAATTATTATGTAGGTAAGAAAATATCCCTAATTATTATCCAAATGTGTAAATTCGGGCAATTAGTTTAAGTTTAATATGTAGTCCCCGTAAATTCGGGTGAAATTCAAAAATAGCCAAATTTATAAGTGGTAATTGAAAATAGCCACAGTTTTTAAAGTTATCAAAATTTAGCCACTTTCATGTAAAGATAAATCTGAACGAAAACACTGTTCAAAATTCGAAAAACAATTCCAGCATAATATACTGAAAATCGAATTTTTTACATGTAAACTTCCAGCATAATATACTGGAGTTCCAACATAATATACTGGTCCAGTATAATATGCTGGAAGTTCATACACAGGTGCTTCAATCTCCAGTATATTATGCAGGAACTTTCCGCGTTACAGCAAAATAGTGGCTATGTTGTAATTACTATGCAAATATTGGCTATTTTTCAATTACTTGCCCGAAAACTGGTTAGCCCGCGCTATTTTCATCGTAAATCCCTCAATTGAAAAAGTCCAACAATTGTGTGCTCGGCTCATAAGCCCAGATCTTTATATCTGCTCTAGTTTGGCACTGCATGAGAATCTAGGCCAATAAATGGCATAAAGGCCAAATATATAACTACTGGCACCTGCAACCTACATTGATATGTTAATTTAATAAATTGGTATTTTGTAGCTAAACTAGGGCTATTCAAAACCGAACTGTAACTGTTAACCGAACCGAAAATGTCACGACCCAATTTCTCCTATAGGCCGTGATGGCGCCCGACATCGTTGCTAGGCAAGCCAACAGTAAACTAATTGTCACGACCCAAAATCAACCGTCGTGATGGCGCCTATCGTGGAACTAGGCCAGCCTCAACTCAACACCCCAACACCAACAACAATGAGTTTGAAAACGTTAACGGAAGAATTTAACATTAAAGAAAAACTATTTGAAACATAAGAAAATCCCAAAGTGATACAATCCAGCCCAAAACCAGGGTGTCACCGAGTACATGAGTGTCTAAATCAGAAATACAATCTACTACGGTGTCTAGAGATATAAACTAAAAGTACGAGAAAGATAAAGAAGGAGAGTCAAGGTCCGCGAATGCAGTGCAACTACCTTGATAGTCTCCAAAACTCTAGGATCCTCAATCAGCAACCGTCGCTATGGCCGGTATTGCCTGGATCTGCATACGAGGTGCAAGGAGTAACATGAGTACACCAACTCAGTAAGTAACAACTCCAAAGTTTGGACTGAAAGGTAGTGATGAACTCAACCTCAACAGGTACAACAGAATTAAATATGCAGAAACGTAGGCATGCTTTCAAGTCAAATATACAGCTCAAACAGTAAAGGAAATACAGATCTGAACAGGGTAAGGTATACAACTCAGCTATCTCTACATGCCAATGCACAGACTGTATGAAATTCACCATGTGCTCCACTCTCAAGTATTCAACCACTCGGTACTGTATATGGCCATCCGGCCCAGGGAAATACATGCCGGAACATATACAACACTGACTATAGGTCACCAGTAGCGAGGATAAAGGATAATCCAACCCTGTGGAGAAATCCATCTCCAAGTATCAAGTACATCGGATAAATCCATGTCCAGGGAAATCCATCCCTTAATAATATCATCTGCGCTCACTGGGGGTGTGTTACAGACTACGGAGGGCCTCCTACAGCCCAAGCATCATCATAATCATCAATATAACCACTGCGGCGTGCAGCCCGATCCCATAACTGTCAGTCATAACCAGACACTTGGCCTCACTCAGTCATTAACCTCTCCAGTCTCACCATGGGCTCACAATGTCATGAAAACAACCCGGAACAATGATATGATGAATCAATAAAAAACTGAGACTGGGATTTGATATAAAAATGCATGATCATGACTGAGTATGGAATAGTAAGTGAAACTAGTGAGATGACAGCAAGAAATGACCGCTAAGGGTCCAACCAATACCGGCACAAAGCCTAAACATGATATCTAGCATGATCTACAGCTCAACTACTTTATCAACTGATGAAAAGATGGATATCAACAGGATAGATTCACTAAACGGTGCCATGGAATCACCCAGGTCATAATTCTCACGGTGAACGCTCGCACGCCCGTCACTTGGCATGTGCGTCACCTCAATACCAATCACATAGCAGAAAATTTGGGGTCTCGAACCCTCAGAACCGTGTTTGAAAATGTTACTTACCTCAAACCAAGCAAAGTCCTACTCCGGAATGCCCCTGCCTCTCCATTCAGCCTCCGAACATCCCAAATCTAGGAACAAGTAATACAATACGATCAATATAGGCTAAAGGAATCAATTCCACAAGAAAAATACCAAATTATAGCCAAAATCCGAAATCGACTCAAACCAGGCCCCCAGGCCCACGTCTCGGATTTTAACAAAAATCACAAAACCCGAAAGCCCATTCACTCACGAGTCTAGTCATACCAAATTTACCAAAATCCGACCTCAATTGTCCCTCCAAAACCCCAAAGTTCACTCTCCAATTCCCAAGCCCTAAATCCCCAAATTTCCAATTTCAATCCCTAATTAAATGATGAACAAAGCCATAGATTCACGGAAATTAGACCAATACGGGTTAGAATTACTTACCCCAACGTCCTCCTTGAAAACCTTCGACAAAGCGCCTCTCTCCCAAGCTCCCTAAGTCCAAAATTAAAAATGGAAGACAAAGCCTCGATCTGGGGTTTTCTGCCCAGTTACAACTGCTAGTGCGGTCCTAGTTCCGCACCTGCAGAACCGCATCTGCAAACCGGTCTCCGCTTCTGCAGAAATTCATTAAAAGCCCGACTCTGCTCCTACGATCACTTGACCGCATCTGTAGTCATTGCACATGCGAGATCCAAGCCATACCTGTGATCCATCTGCGCATCTGCGCCCCCCAAACCGCTTCTGCGACCACCGCAGATGCGGGATTTCCATCGCACCTGTGGTCTGAGCCCAGGTCTCCCTTAGTCGCACCTGCGGTTCCCACTCCGCAGGTGCGGAAAACACCAGTAGCAGCAGCTTCAGCTGCACTTCCCCAACTCCAAACCTTCCGTTAACCACTTGGAATCACCCCGAGGCCCTCAGGACCAAAACCAAACATACCAACATACCCTATAACCTCATACAAACTTAGTCGAACCTTCGGATCACTCAAATCAACATTAAAATACCAAATTACACCCGGATTCAAGCCTAAGTACTAAACTTCCAAATTCCACAAACGATGCCGAAACATACCAAACCACATCCGGATGACCTTAAATTTTGCACAGAAGTTAGAAATGACACCCCGAACCTACTCTAACTTCCAAAATTTCAATCCAACCCCGATATCAAAATTTCCACTGCCGGCCAAAATTGCCAAAATGCTAATTTTCGCCAATTCAAGCCTAATTCTACCACGGACCTCCAAATCACATTCTGGACGCGCTCCTAAGTCCTAAATCACCTAACGGAGCTAACGAAACCATTAAAATTCAAATTCGAGATCGTTTACACATAAGTCAACATCCAGTCAACTCTTCCAACTTAGGCTCTCAACTAAGAGACCATGTGTCTCAATTCACTCTGAAACCACTCCGAGCCCGAACCAACTACCCCAGTATATCATAATATAGTTGAAGAACACAACAAGAAGCAGGAAATAGGGGAACGGGGCTATAACTCTCGAAACGACCGGCCGAGTCGTTACATCCTTCACCTCTTAAACAAACGTTCGTCATCGAACGAGTCTAGAAATATACCTGGAGCCTCAAATTGGTGTGGATATCTGCTCCGCATCTCCTGCTCGGTCTCCCAGGTGTCCACCTCCACAGGCTGACCTCTCCACTGCACCTTCACTGAAGCTATATCCTTTGATCTCAACTTCCGAACCTGCCGCTCCAAAATGGCCACCGGCTCCACATCATAAGTCATATCACTATCCAACTAAACCGTGTTGTAGTCCAAAACATGGGACGGATCGCCAATATACTTTTGGAGCATTGAAACGTGAAAAACTGGATGCACAATCGAAAAGCTGGGCAGCAAGGCAAGCTTATAAGCCACCTCCCCTATCCTCTGAAGCACCTCAAAAGGACCAATGAACAGGGGGCTCAACTTTTCCCTCTTCCCAAACCTCATAACACCCTTCATGGGTGATACCTTCAGTAAAACCTTCTCTCCTACTATGAAAGACACATCACAGACCGTCCTATCCCCATAGCTCTTCTGCCTAGTCTGCGCTATAAGAAGCCGCTCCTGAATCAATTTCACCTTGTCTAATGCATCATGGACCAACTCTATACCTAAGAGCCTAGACTCATCCGGCTCAAACCATCCTATTGGAGAACTACACCTCTTTCCATATAAAGCTTCGTACAGAGCCATCTGAATGCTTGATTGATAACTGTTGTTATATGCAAACTCCGCGAGCGACAGAAACTGGTCCCATGAACCCCCAAAATCGATGACACAAGCACGTAGCATGTCCTCCAATATCTGAATAGTGCACTCGGACTGTTCGTCCATCTGAGGGTGAATGGTTGTGCGCAATTCAACCTGAGTACCCAACTCTCGCTACACGACCCTTCAAAACTGCGATGTAAACTTATTGACCCTATCTAAAATTATGGAAACTGGGACACCATGCAGGCGAACAATCTCTCGGATGTAAATCTCAGCCAACCGCTTTGAAGAGTAAGTAGTACTAACTAGAATGAAGTGCGCGGACTTGGTCAGCCGATCCACAATAACTCAAATAGCATCGAACTTCCTCGAAGTCCGTGGAAGCCCAACTACGAAGTCCATGGTGATCTGCTCCCACTTCCACTCTGGGATCTCTAACCTCTGAAGCAAACCACCCGGTCTCTGATGTTCATACTTAACCTGCTGACAGTTGAGACACCAAACCACAAACCCAACTATATCATTCTTCATCCGCCTCTACCAATAGTGTTGTCTTAATTCCTGGTATATCTTCGTGGTACCCAGATGGATGGAATACCGCGAGCTGTGTGCATCCTCAAGAATCAACTCCTGAAGCCCATCCACATTGGGTACACATATCCAGACCTGCATCCTCAATACGCCATCATCACCAATAGACACATCTCTAGCATCACCTCGTTGAACCTTGTCCTGAAGAACGAGCAGGTGGGGGTCATCATACTGACGCTCCCTGATACGGTCATAAAGAGAAGACCTGGAAACCACACAAGCCAATACCCAACTCGGCTTCGAAATATCCAATCTGACAAGCTAGCCAGCTAAGGCCTGAACATCTAATGCCAAAGGTCTCTCTCTACTAGAAGATATGCTAAACTCCCCAAACTCTCTGCCCGGTGACTTAAAGCATCGGCCACCACATTGGCCTTCCCCGGATGGTACAAAATAGTGATATCATAGTCCTTGAGAAGCTCCAACCATCTCCGATGGAGAAAATTAAGATCCTTCTGCTTGAACAGGTGCTGCAAACTCCGGTGATCAGTATAGATCTCACAATGAACCCCATATAAATAGTGCCGCCAAATCTTTAAGGCATGCACAATAGCTGCTAACTCAAGGTCATGGACATGATAGTTCTTCTCATGAGTCTTCAACTGGTGCGAGGCATAGGCAATCATCCTACTCTCCTGCATCAGAACATATCCAATACCTATCCTTGAAGCATCATAATATACGGTGTAAGAACCTGAAGCTAACGACAGAACTAGAACTGGAGCTGTGGTCAAAGCAGTCTTGAGCTTCTGGAAGCTCTCCTCACACTCACCCGACCACCAGAATAGAGCACCCTTTTGCGTCAATTTGGTCAAGGGCGATGCAATAGATGTAAATCCCTCAACAAAGTGACGGTAATAGCCCGCCAAACCAAGGAAGCTCCTAATCTCCGTGGCTGAGGACGGTTTAGGCCAACTATACACCGCTTCTATCTTCTTCGGATCCACCTAAATACCCTCACTGGACACCACGTGCCCCAAGAATGCTACTGAACCGAGCCAAAGCTCACACTTGGGAGAACTTTGCATAAAGCTTCCCCTCCCTCAATCTCTGTAATACAAACTTCATATGTGAGCATGCTCCTCCTAGCTACGAGAGTACACCGGGATGTCATCAATGAATACAATAATGAATGAGTCCAAATAGGGATGTAATACACTATTCATCAAATGCATGAATGTTGTTGGGGCATTGGTCATCCCAAAAGACATCACTAAGAACTCATAATGGCCATATCGGGTCCTGAAAGCTGTCTTAAGAATATCTGAATCCCTAATCTTTAGCTGGTGATACCCAGACCTCAAATCAATCTTGGAGAACACCCTCGCCCCCTGAAGCGGGTCAAATAGATCATCAATATGTGGCAAATAATACTTGTTCTTGATCGTGACCTTGTTTAACTGCCTGTAGTCAATGCACATCCTCATAGTACCATCTTTCTTCTTTACAAATAGAACCAGTGCACCCCAAGGTGACACGCTAGGCCGAATAAACCCCTTATAAAGGAGTTCCTGAAGTTGTCACTTCAACTCCTTCAACTCAGCCGGTGCCGTACGATACGGTGGTATAGAAATGGGCTGCGTGCCCGGCACTAAATCAATACTAAAGTCAATATCCCTATCAGGCGGCATGCCCTGCAGGTCTACAGGAAATACATCTGAAAAATCACGCACCACAGGAACAGAATCAATAGTAGGGACCTCTGCACTAACATCCCTCACAAAAGCAAAATAAGATAGGCATCCCTTCTCAACCATCCGCTGAGCCTTCAAGTATGAAATCACTCTACTGGGGACATAGTCTATAGAACCGCTCCACTCAACCTTCGGCAACCCCGACATCGCCAACATCACAGTCTTAGCGTGATAATCTAGAACACTATGACATGGAGACAACAAATCCATACCCAAAATCACATCAAAATGGACCATATCGAGCAGCAAAAGCTCCACTCTAGTCTCCAGACCCCCAATGGTCACCACACATGACCGATATACGTAGTCCACAATAATAGTATCACCCACAGGAATAGATACATGAACAGATAAAATTAAAGACTCACTGGGCATATACAGAAAATGAGCAAAATACGAGGAAATATATGAATAAGTGGACCCAGGGTCAAATATTATAGAGGCATCTCGGTGGCAAACCGAAATAATATCTGTAATCACAGCATCTGAAGCAATGGCATTTGGTCTGGCTGGGAGGGCATAGAAACGGGCATGGCCGCCCCCTGATTGACCTCCCCCTCTCGGACGGCCCCTAGCTGACTGAGCTTCACCCCTAGCTGGCTGGGCGGGTGGTGGTGAAACTGGTGCTGATGTTGAAGGCTGACTCCTCTACTTAGATGAACCTCCCATCAGGAAACCTCTATTGGCCACTGGGGACTGAAGGGAACCCCGAGCACTAGAATATCCGCTAGAAGGTCCTGACACAGATGAACCCTCAGCTGATGGTGCATGCGACGAACTATGAGCTGGTAGCGCACCGAATGATGTCTGGCCCTGCTGATAACCATGGGGCCCTTGACCGGATGATGCACATCGGTGTACTGGGCGAGCCGTCTGAGCATGCCTGAAAGGACAACCTCTACCGTGCTGTAACTGACCCCCAGAAGGAGCACCACTAAATCCCCCTATCCATGAGGCCTTTTGGCCTCCCTCTCGACCTACTCCTGACTGCGAACCACCTCAATCTGACGAGCAATGTCGACAACCTCATCAAAATTAGAACCAGACACTCTCTCTGGTCATAAGCAATCGCAGCTGATAAGTGAGGCCATATATAAACCTCCTGATCATCTCCCTGTCTATGGGAACCAACCAGATAGCATGACAGGCCAACTCCGAGAATCGCATCTCATACTGCATCACAGACATATCACCCTAACGAAGCTGCTCAAACTGTCTGCACAGATCCTCTCTGCGGGACTGAGGCACGAACTTCTCCAGAAAGATAACGGAGAACTGCTGCCAGGTAAGGAGCATTGTGCCGATCGGCCTACACCTCTCGTAAGCCTCCCACCAACTGAATGCAGCCCCAGAGAACTGAAAGGTAGTGAATGAGACCCCACTGGTCTCCAGAATACCTGTTGTACGGAGTATCCTCTGACACCCATCCAAGAAACCTTGTGCATCCTCTCCCTCTGCACCACTGAAAGATGGAGGCTGGAGTCTCCCAAACCTCTCCAATCTACACTGCTCATCCTCAGGCATAGCAGGAACCACAAAGTCCTGAGCAGTTGCATCCACCTGGGCTGGTGGTGCCCCCGGTGTCTGGAATCCCTGTACCACCTGCTCTGGTGTGTGGGCAGCAGGAGTCTGAGCACCTCCCCCGGCCTGAGAAGTAACCGATACGGCCGGAACAGAGACTGCCTGATCAAGACTGGTACACGCAGTCAGAATCTGAGCTAAGGCCTCCTGAAGGCCTGGAATCACAGTAGGCACAGGTGGTGCCTGAGCTGGTGCATCAACAACTGGAATCTGGTCCTGATCTAGGCAACTGATGGATCTGCAGGTATTGCCCTAGCTGCTGTGCGGGATGCACCTCTGTCCCTACCGCGGCCTCTACCGCACCCTCGACCTCTCGTGGCCCTGGCTGGTAGTACTGGTGGATGTCCATCATGCCCGGTAGTACGAGTCCTAACCATCTGTGAGAGNTGTCCTGATCTGGGGCAACTGGTGGATCTTCAGGTACTGCCCCGGCTGTTGTGCGGGCTGCACCTCTGCCCCTACCACGGCCTCTACCGTGCCCTCAGCATCTCGCGAACCTGGCTGGTAGTATTGGTGGCTGTCCATCCTGCCCGGTAGTATGAGTCCTCACCATCTGTGAGAGAATGAAACAACAAATGTTTAGTTACTAGAATCAACAGATTCGCACGACAAGAATTTAAGAAAGTGGAGTTTCGTAAGGGTTCTGCAGCCTCTCGAAGATAATTACAGACGTCTCCGTATCGATCCGCAAGACTCTACTAAACCCGTTTATGACTCGTGAGACCTATGTAACCTAGGCTCTGATACCATCTTGTCACGACCCAAAATTAACCGTCGTGATGGAGCCTATCATGGAACTAGTTCAGCCTCAACTCAACAACCCAACACTAATAACAATGAGTTTGAAAACGTTAAAGGAGGCATTTGACATTAAAGAAAAACTGTTTGAAACATAAGAAAATCCCAAAGTGATATAATCCATCCCAAAACTAGGTTGTCACTGAGTACATGAGCGTCTAGATCAGAAATCAGATATACACTGAAAGTACGACAAAGATAAAGAAGGAGAGTCAACGCCCGCGAACGCAGTGCAGCTACCTTTATAGTATCCAAAACTCTAGGATCCTCAATCAGTAACAACCGCTATGACCGGTATCGTCTGGATCTGCACACGAGGTACAGGGAGTAACGTGAGTACACCAACTCAGTAAGTAACAAGTCCAAACTTTGGACTGAAAGGTAGTGACGAACTCAACCTTAATAGGTATAACAGAAATAAAATGTGCAGAAACGTAGGCATGCTTGCAAGTCAAATATACAGCTCAAACAGTAAAGGAAATACAGATCTGAACAGGGTAAGGTATACAACTCAGCAATCTCTACATGCGAATGCACAAACTGTATGAAATGCACCATGTGCTCCACTCTCAAGTATTCAACCACTCGCTACTGTATATGGCCATCCGGCCCAGGGAAATCCATCCCGGAACATATACAACACTAACTATAAGTCACCAACAGTGAGGTAAAAGGGCAATCCAACCCTGTGGAGAAATCCATCTCCAGGTATCAAGTACTTCAAACAAATCCATGTCCCGGGAAATCCATCCCTCAATAATATCATTCGCGCTCACTGGGGGTGTGTTACAGACTCCGGAGGGGCTCCTACAGCCCAAGCGCTATCATAATCATCAATATAACCACTGCGGCGTGCAGCCCAATCCCATAACTGTCACTGATAACCAGGCACTTGGCCTCACTCAGTCATCAACTTCTCCAGTCTCACCATGGTCTCACAATGGTATGAAAACAACCCGGAACAATGATATGATGAATCAATAAAAAACTGAGACTGAGATATGATATAAAAATGCATGATCATGACTGACTATGGAATAGTAAGTGAAACTAGTGAGATGATAGCAAGAAATGACCGCTAAGGGTCCAACCAATACTGGCATAAAGCCTAAACATGATATCTAGCACGATCTACAACTCAACTACTTTATCACCTGATGAAAACATGGATATCAACAGGATAGAGTCACTAAACGGTGCCATGGAATCACCCAGGTCACAATTCTCACGGTGCACGCCCACACGCCCGTCACTTGGCATGTGCGTCACCTCAATACCAATTACATAGCATATAATCTGGGGTCTCGAACCCTCAGAACCAAGTTTGAAAATGTTACTTACCTCAAACCAAGCAAAGTCCTACTCCGGAATGCCCTTGCCTCCCAATTCTCCCTTTGAACGTCCCGAATCTAACCATAAGTAATACAATATGATCAATATAGGCTAAACGAATCAATTTCACAAGAAAAATACCAAATTATTGCCAAAATCTGAAATCGACTCAAACTCGGCCCCCGATCCCACGTCTCGGAATCCAACAAAAATCACAAAACCCGAAAGCCCATTCACCCACGAGTCTAGTCATACAAAATTTACCAAAATCTGACCTCAATTACCCCTCCAAAACCCCAAAGTTCACTCTCCAATTCCCAAGCCCTAAATCCCCAAATTTCCAATTCCAATCCCTAATTATATGATGAACAAAGCCGTAAATTCACGAAAATTAGACCAATACGGATTAGAATCACTTACCCCATGTCCTCCTTGAAAACCTTCGAAAGATCGCCTCTCTCCCGAGCTCCCCAAGTCCAAAATTGAAAATGGAAGACAAAGCCCCGAGCTGGGGTTTTCTGCCCAGTTAAAACCGCTCCTACTGTCCTAGTTCCGCACTTGCGGAACCGCATCTACGAACCGGGCTTCGCTTCTGCGGCAATTCATTAAAAGCATGACTCCGCTCTTGCGATCACTTGACCCCATCTGTGGTCATCTCAAATACAGGACCCAAGCCGCACCTGCGATCTATCTGCACATATGCGCCTTCAAAACTGCTTATGCGACCACCATAGATGCAGGATTTCCATCGCACTTGCGGTCTGAGCCCATGTCTCCCTTATCCACACCTGCGGCCTAGTACCTGCAGTTTCCACTCCGCAAGTGCGGAAAACACCAGGAGCAACAACTTCAGGTGCACTTCTCCAACTCCAAACCTTCTGTTAACCACCCGGAATCACCCCGAGGCCCTCGAGACCACAACCAAACATACCAACATATCCTATAATCTCATACAAACTTAGTCGAACATTCGGATCACTCAAATCAACATCAAAATACCAAATTACGCTCGGATTCAAGCCTAAGTACTTCTAAACTTCCGAATTCCTCAAAAGATGTCGAAACCTATCAAATCACATTCGGATGACCTCAAATTTTACACACAAGTTAGAAATGACACCACGAACGTACTCCAACTTCTAGAAATCCAATCCAACCCCGATATCAAAATTTCCACTACCGTCCAAAATTGCCAAAATTTTAATTTTTGCCAATTCAAGCCTAATTCTATCACGTACCTCGAAATCACAATCCGGACGCGATCCTATATCCAAAATCACCTAATAGAGCTAACGAAACCATCAAAATTCAAATCCGAGATCATTTACGCATAAGTCAACATTCGGTCAACTCTTCCAACTTAAGCTCTCAACTAAGAGACTATGTGTCTCAATTCACTCCGAAACCACTCCGAACCCGAACCAACTATCCCGGTATATCATAATATAGCTGAAGGACACAACAAGAAGCAGGAAATGGGAGAACGGGGCTATAACTCTCGAAACGACCGGCTGGTTTGTTAAATTCCATTTATTAAGAAATTAAGGAGTAGAAAAATTTAGTAAATAAACAAAGGCAACTTTGGCAATCATAGTGATATAAATACTCCAAGACCATAAAGTCTACTAGTATGTGTGCCAAGACCTGGTGTCACAAGTGTATGAGCAACTAGTAGAATATACAAAATTCTAACTACTGTATGAAATAAAGTAGTCAAAAAAATAGATACAACATAGACACTCTAGGTGCTGCAGAACGGCTCTGGAAGCAGCTCACCACTAGGCCTCAGGGTAATGGGGGTGCGCACCAGTATGACCGCTAGATGCACCTGCCTCAGATCCTGTACGGTTAGTGAAGAAGTGTACCGTGAGTATATAAACAATATGTACCTAGTAAGTATCTAGTCTAACCTCGAAGAAGTAGTGACGAGGGGTCGACATCGAGACTTACAATGGTCTAACAATAAAAATACATTAATTCTAAATTAGCATGGTTTGTGTAAATAATAATAATATCTCAATAAGAAGCAGGAAATAAGTAATTCTTTCACTAATGGTAAATCCCAAGTCAGTTTCTATCATATATAGTTCTAGCCTCATAAGCCATAAAATAATATCTAATATAATTAAGCTCCGAGTATTATCACGCACGATTATACCGAGGTCATGTGGCCCGATCCAGAATAATGTGTACATTGTCGAGGGTCGAGCGACATGAACCACATATGCATCTATTCTACTGCCGAGGCATTCGGCCCGCTCCACAAGAAGAGAGGATACTTTATAAACATTCAGTTTAAAAGCTATTACAAGGCTAATACACAAAGAAGCACGATTTCTATTAATGATCAAATATCCCGCCAAAACCCAAGTAATTGGAAGTCGGTATTTTACAATTCCTCTATCAAGTTCCAATATAATTTAGGCATTTTAATTAACATATAGGGTGCAAACATTATAAGTATTTCATGATTTGGGTCCTAAACTACCCCTACATAACATAAATAGTAGCTACGCATTGACTTTCATCACCTCGTGCATACGTAGCCCCCACAATTAGGAGAAAATAGTAATTTAAATCACCTATGGGGTAAATTCCCTCTTACAGGGTTAGGCAAGAGACTTACTTTATCTCAAAGCTCGCCTGGCCCTCCTCAAATTCACTCTAAAGCCTTAACTCGGTGTCGAACAATCCGAAACTAGTCAAATGTTGTATAAATTAATTAATACATGTTCAAAGTTCATAAACTAACTATTAGAGTGATTACCCAACCCCAATTGGAAGATTCTTAAAATTCATCATCGGGCCCACGTGCCCAGATTCCGAAAATTTCAAAGATAATTGTTACCCATAACCTCACAAATTCAAATATACAATTTTTACCCAATTCCATAACTATTTTCGTGGTTAAATCCCATTTTTATCAAAATCTAGGTTTTTCATCTAAACCCAAAAGTTTCACAATTTTACATGTTAAAATCTACTCATAATCTATGTATTTAACTTACATTGGGTAGGAATTACTTACTTCAATAGCTAGGTGTAAATCTCTCTCTCTATGAAGCTCCAAAATCGCGGCAAGAAATGAAATAAATGAACCAAAAATGGCCTAAGTCCCACAGTAAATGGACCTCACTGCCCAACGACTTTCGCTTCTGCGGAGCACTGACCGCATCTGCGGACATAGCCTCGCAGATGCTGACCATGCCCCGGTCAGCCCTTCCCGCTTCTGTGGACAAAGTCTCGCATCTGCGAGCACACTTCTTGGTCACGAGCGTTGCAGCTGCACACCAGCCCGATTCTACGATCTCTTCCTCGCATTTGCGCCTTCGTAGATGCGGCTCCTCTCCTCACTTCTGCGATCACCGGGCAGCCCACACTAGGCCATTTCTGCGGCCGTTGGCTTGCTTCTGCGGACTCGCACCTGCGTCTGGTCCTCCGTAGGTGCGATTGCACCAGAACTCTGATGCTTCAGCTATTCTTCCCAAGTCGAAATGAGTTATGTGCCTCGTTCGAATGGCATCCGGGGCCCCCGTGGCCGCACCCAACATACCATCAAGTTCAAAATCATAAAACAGACCTGATCGACCTCACGAAACACGAAAAACAACACCAAAACTAAGAATCACACTCCAAACCAAATCGAATCAACCTATGAACTTCAAATTCTTCCAATTTACTTCAAACGCGCTGAAACATACTTATACTACTCGGAATGATACCAAATTTTTTGTGTGCAAGTCTTAAATCACCTTACGGAGCTATTCACAAACAAACCTCGATAACACCAAAACCTAATCCAATACCAAATTTAAAGAACTTTTAAAACCTTCAATAAACCATCTTTCAATTCTAGGTGCCAAAACTCTCCCGGATCATCCAAAACCTGATCCGAATCTACGCCCAAGTCCAAAATCATCATACGAACCTATTGGGACCATCAAATCCCAATTCCTAGGTCCTTTAGACAAGTCAACCTTAGCCCTTTAAAGCCAATATTAAGGAACTGAGCGTTTTGATTTTAACCCGAACTCTCCCAAAATCGAACTAACCATCCCCACAATTCATAAAATAGTAAAATCATATACGGAGAGTCTTATTTAGGGAAATGGGGATCTAGAAAGCAAAACAACTGGTCGGGTCATTACAGAAAAATGGCTTATTGGCTTATTGGTATCGGGTTATCAGGGTAACGATTGGTGAGCGGATTGAGATTTTATAACTAACGACTTAACAGTTTGGGGGTGGATTACTCAATATCCTTATCGGATAAACTGTTAACCCGTTAAGAATTTTTATATTTATACTTTTACCCCTATATATATAAAGTAATTTTTGAAATCGTAGGGTACTCTTGGGAACTTCAAGGTACTCTTTCTTGAATTCCCAACTATTGTTTATTCTTTATTTTGCAATCAAACACATGTTATATTTACAATATATTGAAAAGCACGTATTCAAAATGATGCATGTTAACAAGTTACGTGCATCTCTTCTTTCTTTTTCTGTTGTTGGTATACATATTCCTTGATTGTACGGTTGTCCTGAAGAGTAAGGTATAAAAGGCACTTCCTTTTAGTGCTTTTTAATATAGTGATGGTAGGCTAGAAACCCGTATTTTATCCATAGTATTGCCCTCTAATTACTGTATTTTACGTGTGTTTGAGCTTAAATGATAGTAAATTATACTCATTACAAATTTTATGCCTTGAAGGAAATGATCCAGAGCTATTACAGTAATTTGGAGATAAATCGAACAAGTTGGACCTTTGAAGTCTGAGTAGAAGCCCAAGTAATTAAGCAGGGATCACGTTCGGTGGTCGAGGACCAAGTATGTATGTCAAAAAGTATAACGACTCGATCGGTAAGTTTGAGTATTTGCACTTCACTCGGTAGTTTGAGGGCATGAGTAGCTCCGTATGATGTATTATGACTTGTGTGAATCATCGGTTTCAATTTTCAGCTTATTCAGAATCGATTTGGAAGAATGAATTTCATGACTGAAGCTTTAGGTTGGAAGAGTTGACCAAGTTTAACTTTTGAAAATTTGACCTCGGATTGGGGTTTTGATGGTTTCATTAGGTCTGGATGGTTATTTTTGACTTGGGTGTATGCCCAAATTTGTATTTGGATATTTCTAGAATTTTTCGACACTAATTGGCGAAAGTTTGAAATTTGAAGGTTTGAAAAGTTCATAAGTTTGACTGGAAGTTGACTTTGAGGATATCGGATTCGGATTGTGGTTCCGAGAATTTGAATAGCTTCGATATGTCATTTGGGACTTGTGTGCAAAATATGAGTTCATTCTGGGTTGATTTGATATGTTTCGGCACGAGTTTTGGAAGTTGAAAGTTCAAAGTTCATTCAAGTTCGAATTGAGGTGCGATTCACCATTTCGATGTTGTTATGTGTGATTTGAGGCGTCGAGTAGGTCCGGGTCCGTGCTATGTTATGGGACTTAATGGCATATATGGACGGGGTCTCTAGTGGCCCGAGTGAGTTTCGGGCGAGGTTTAGATCATTTTCATTTCATGTTGCATTGCTGAAGGCTGAGTCCACAGATGCGGACAATTGGTCGCAGAAGCGCAAACATACTTGTCTAGAGATCATCTCAGATGCGGAGGAAGAGACGCACATGTGTGTGCGCATAAGCGAAATTCTTGGGCGCATGGGCATTCCTATGCGCAGATACGCGTTCAGTGGTCGCACCTGCGATTGCGCAGGTGCAGATGTTTTTCGCAGGTGCGAAGAGTCATTTTTCCAGCTTTTTCTATAGAAGCGGGCTTCATGTTGCAGAAGCGACGCCGCAGAAGCAGGTCATTGTTTGTAAAAGCGAAGAGGACTATGCAGAAGCTTTAAGTTTGAGAGTTTGGTCATTTTATCATATTTGGAGCTTTGGAGCTTGGATTAAAGTAATTTTCTAGGCGATTTTCACCACGTGGATTGGGGGTAAGTGTTCTCTACTCGGTTTTGGATATATCTCATGAATCTATCCTCATTTTTGGCATGTGGTTGATGATTTCAAAAGAGAAATTGTAGGGTTTGTGACTAAAGTTTCATAGAGCGAATCTTTGAGTTTTGAACACCGATATGGAGTCGGATTTGAGTGAAACTAGTATGGTTGGACTCGTAATTTAATGGGTTATCGGACTTTATAAGTTTCATTGGATTTCGAGGCGCGGGCCCGGGTTTGACCTTTTGGTTGATTTTGGGCTTTTGAATTAAGGATTCGACCTTTATCATTTGGAATATTTTCCTTAGGCATTATTTGATGTATTTGACTTGCTTTTGGCTAATTTCGAGCCGTTCAGAGGTCGGTACGTGCGGGATGGCATTTTTGGAGCATCATTTGGCTTGCTCGGTATCAGATTTGGCTTGTTCATGCTTTGTGCTGAGTATTGCGCATGAAGAATGAGAATATGAGGCAGTGAGATTGAGTACACTGAGAGTGTGAGTACATGAGTTCATCACTGAGATGCATTGTATTTGACATGCGTAGTTGAGATACATGCATAGAGATGCATTTCCCTCTACTACCCGATTTTGGTGACATTTATGATTTCACCTGTGTATTGACATGTAGGTATAAAGATGTACTTTTCTCATGCTATCTAAAAAATGAAACACCTTATTTATTGTTGAAATATTTCTGGGAAAAATCAAAGTTTTCGAACTTACTCATGTTTTTGGTGTTTTCGGTGTAAGATTTGGGATTTACTGTTATACTTGAAAAGCATGTCTATTTTTCATAATTGTGAACGAGTTTAGCATCTTATATCTAAGTTATTTTCTCGTACCGTTTTTATTATATTATTATGAACCATGGCTGGTTATTGGAGTTGGACTCTGACCCTTGTCCCAGCTCGTCACTACTTTCAACCTAGGGTTAGGTTTGTTACTTATTGAGTACATGGGGTCGGTTGTACTCATACTATACTTCTGCACCTTGCGTGCAGATGTTGGATGTTGATGTTGTTATGCACCCCAGGAGCTGGATTTGAAGACGTGTATACGTTCCGGTCATAGCTGCCTCTTGATCTTGGTAGCTTTAGAATTTTAATCTGTTCATGTATATTTCAAATAGATGATGTACTTTATTTCATACCGGCTTTGTAAGTTCTAAATATTAGATACTCATGATTTGTACTACCAGTCTTTGTTAAATTCTCGTATAAAAGTAGTTGTATTATTATTTCTTCTCTTAATAAATCTCATTAAATTGGATAGTTGTTAATTGGCTTACCTAGCGGGTTGGGTTAGGTGCCATCTGGACTAGTTGGGTTTTAGGGTCGTGAAAAGTTGGTATTAGAGCTCTAGGTTCATAGGTTCTACGAGTCATGAGAAAGTGTCTAGTAGTCTTGCGGATCGGTATGATGACGTCCATACATATCTTCGAGAGGCTACATGGCATTTACGATAAACTTCCCATTTATCTTTCCTTATCATGCGGTATTGATTCAGCTTGAAGTGTAACTCTTTGAATTCCTTCCACGCATTCGTATGCGCATGTGAGCGCTCAGTATTAGTTGTGCATGGATAGTTTTTGATTCCATGGATGAGGTGCGAGATGTGATTTCTATGTGCTGATGATGGGACAGTCTGGAGGACTTAAGGTCGGGTTTTGACTGTAACTTGAGCACGGGGATTTCGGTTGTGTGAGCACGTGCTGTTGGACTTATATGTCTGGTAGTGTCCCTATGAGTGGAATTTATGGCTCGATGAGTGGCTGGATGGCTATATGACGAGTAGGAAGTGACTGCGAGATGTGTTCAGATGGGTTGAATGTGACGAGAAGAGTTTGCTTGGGATGTGAAAAGGACTATTGGGTGCCTGGTTTCTATCTTGATGTGATGTATAGTCTCGAGTAATGAGTGTGTTGAAAGATTTTTCATGTTGTTTAATTATGGAACGAAGTAGATTTTTATATCTTGTTGTGAGTTCAGACTCAGGGAGATTAAGCGATGGTGTAGTAATTGTGGCTGTGAAAGGTTATAGAGAGATATCAGTTTAAAGCTAAGCATGTGGTTTATAACATGCGAGGTAATCTATGGATGTGTGATAGTTATGATGTTCTGTGGAGTCTTTCTTTTCTACTAGTGGGTAATATTTGTGCGATCTGAGATTGGATCGGTTGTAATAGTCGACCTGACAGTCACGAGGATTAATGCGAGAATTGCAAATGATTTGAGATATTAGATGGTTTGTGTTACACGAGCTTATAAAGGATTCAGTTGAATCTCATTGCGGTATTATGGTAGTAATTAAGTATGGGTGTTGCGAGTTATCGAGTGTTTAGATCTATGGCTTTAAGCCAAGTAGGGGAGTCTGCTATTACCGATTTGATTGCATAGTTATGTGTTGTGCTGGTTTCAGTTTGAGGCATACCTGTGAATCGGTTATGACTTGCAGAGTCTGGTTTTGAGGATGACTTCAGAAAGGTAACTTCTGGATGTATGATGTATTACAATTTAGGGGTATATGAAAATCGTTGAATGATTTGAGTTTGTTAATCTTGACGGATGTGTTGTGCATGGAGTGGGGGTTCACTCGGTTGTTGAGAGGTGTGGGTTACTTCTTTGGGTATTTTTGTGCTAATGGGGCACATGTCATTTGGCCCGGTGGGGCGGTACGATTCAGATTTGAGCATAGTGGGTGACTCTCAAGAAGGTTCTAATAGATTCGAGATTGATAAGTAGCAATCGAGAATTTTGCGGATTTGTATATGACTAGAATCTGAGATTTAAGTTGGATGGTGTCGAGACTTGTGGATTTATATATCATTATGGATTCTACATTTCAACATCAGGAAGGTGAAGGAAACGACTTTAGATTCACGAAAGGTCTCTTCTGAGTGGATGTCTCGGCTATGGTACTTTAGGGGTGCTTAAGAGGGAATACATCAACATATTTTCCTTAGGGCGGAGTTGTTTTATTCTAGGATCTTGTGGGGTGAGTTTTGGCTGAGGATTAGGGTATTATGCCGAGTAGGAGTGTCAACTTGAGGGTAATTCTGAAGGAACTAGGAGAAATAGGACAACTTGGTAGTAGGTTAGATCAGTACGATAATGGGTATGATTTGTTCCTCGAGTACCTATGATGTGGTGAGTCTCTACGAATTCTTTGTGGCAATAATCTTGGGTTTGGATACCTGCTTGGTTTAGTTAGAGATATTCAGTTCTGATGGCTTGGTTAGGTGAAAATGGGTTTCGAAGAGTTCTCGATAGCTTTTACCACGGATTGAGATGGATATTTACTACCGGCGCGAGGAGCATGTTGCGTATTATGATTTTCTCCTAGATAGGACCAAATGGAAGGTTTTTGAATGATCGGGTATGTATTCTGCTGGATTGAGAGTTGATTATGAGATTCTCATACTTTTCATATGATGGCATGATATATGCGGTGTGTTGTGTGGGGTGAGATTTGCATGTGCAAGGTCGCGATCCGGAATTGGAGGGAAGGTCATGAATTTTGGACAGCATGGATAGTTTCAGATATTTAGATGAATGTTATAACTTCTTGGTAATTCCTGAGAAGGGTGCACATTTCCGAAGGCACACTGTGTGCTGACTTACAAATGCTTTATTAGTATTGTGGTACTTGCTTGGTTGATTGACTGCACATATTCAGATTTTTGCTCTGTGGCGCAGAAAAACTTTAAAAGTATTCCTCGTGGGATGATCGTGTATGATAGATATGTTAGACATTCGGGCGATGGAGTTGGGATCAGATATGGTGAGTTGTGTGTTCTATGGATTTGGAGACCGGAAATTCTCAGAAGCATATTGTTTCGTGGTTATGGACTGTGAAAGTGTGGATAAAGCTAGCTAGATGATAGTATGTGTTATGGTTAGGTCATTGTGGACCTTCGTAAGGTTATTTATCTATTTGGGGATGACCAGAGTTGATTTGGGGCCCATTTGGTAGACCCAATGAGGATGTGTATTCTACACCAAGTAGAATTGGTTGATTCCGTACTGCTATTGTTGAGGGATGTGTCGTTCGGTTAGAGTTGAGCTTATTTGTGTTCTGATATCATCTATGTGTTACTCCTCTATGATACGAGGGGTTGTGATTTGTTGGTTATAGGCCCACATGGTGCGGTTCTGTTTGGGTCTTGTAGCAAGATTTGAGCGAGATGGTTATTGGGGTGTCGAATGGTTGATTGCGCCTTGGTTATGTTCTCTTAGGACTGTGGTATATTGTGATAGTTTCTTCTCCGTGGTTATGGTCATACACTTCGTGTGTTTGATGTCGAATTGTGTGTAGTTCTTGATTTTGATCATGGTGGCTTGAGGTATTTCATACGGACCAATGTTTGGATGGGGTCACGCATTGTAGCAGGGTTATGTCGGGATATGATCCTTTGTGTTAGATTCGTGTATCTTGGTTCTACTATGTATGATGGGTTTGTAGCATTGCGGTTGTGGTGGTACTTGTTGAGCTTGCATGGCGATTCTCTCATTTGAGTCATTTTCTGTACTTGAGCCCACTTGAATTGTTGCGTATTGGTGCACGGATTGCACGGTTTATGGCTTAAGGTTGTATTGGTGTGGCATGTCAGTAGGGCGTTTGTATTTGATAAGATGAGGTCATTGAACCTAGAATGGATTCTATCGGATTTGATTACGGTATATTTGGAAGGATAATATCGGGAGTCAGCTTAGAAATTTGGGTACAGTTCTTCTCGAAGGAGATGGAGCTCCACAACTTGTTGATCTGATAAGTAGTTACGAGTTTCTGCGTGTTTCTTTCATCATCGGCAGTGTACGAAAATTTTAGAACAAGGTTTTTTGTTTGATATGAGGTTTATTACCAATATTTGGTTGTCTTGAGCAGCTACTGTGATCAGAAGTTATTGCTATGAGTATTGGAGTTATGTGAAATATCATGTGATTGTGTCTTGGGTTACAGTTATGGCTTGATGCGGCTTGTTTAGGCTTATACACTGTGTAGATGTGAGATTCGGGTCTTATAGAAATTCCGGATGTTGAAAATTGGATTCTAAGGTTTATGGGCTAAGATGAATTAAGGATCTTCAGTTAGGTTGTGTCGTCAGGCTTATATGGATTACGGTGACGTGGGATCACCCCCCGGGTATATGCATGGTAAGGTTTCATAGTGATTTGATGGCCTTGGAACGGCTCTCGGCACGTTTGAGGATGAACGTATGTTTAAGTGGGGGAGAATGTAACGACCTGACCGGTCATTTTGAGCATTTGCACTTTGCTCGGTAGTTTGAGGGCATGATTAGTATCATATAATGTATTATGACTTGTGTGAATTATTGGTTTTGGTTTTCAGGTTATTCGAGATTGATTTGGAAGAATGAATATCATTGTTGAAGCTTTAAGTTGGAATACTTAACAAAGTTTGACTTTTTAGCATTTGAGCTCGGATTGGAGTTTTGATGGTTCCATTAGATCCGAATGGTGATTTTAGACTTGGGCGTATGCCCGGATTTGCAATTGGATATTTCTATAAGGATTCGGCACTAATTGGCGAAAGTTGAAAATTTGAAGGGTTGGAAAGTTCATAAGTTTGACTAGAATTTGACTTTGAGGATATCGGATTCGGATTGTGGTTCCGGGAATTGAAATAGCTTTGTTATATCATTTGGTACTTGTATGCAAAAATTTGGGTTAATTATGGGTTGATTTCATATATTTCGGCACGAGTTTTGGAAGTTGAAAGTCCAAAGTTCAGTTAAGTTTGAATTGAGGTGTGATTCGTCGTTTCGATGTTGTTATGTGTGATTTGATGCCTCGAGTAAGTCCATGTTATATTATGGGACTTGTTAGTATGTTCGGACGGGGTCTCGAGGGGCTCGGGTGAGTTTCGGATAGGTTTGAGTTGTGTTGCGCTCGTTTTTTATATTTCGACGTCGTTTCTTCAAGAATAAATAGTATCATATAAGGAAATAAGCTCTAATTTTTGTTTTAATTGAAGCATTAGATCCGTATCGTAATTTTGGAACTATAACAACTTGAATCATCAAGTTTCGACATCGTATGAGGAATGTATGGTCATTTTACTAAGAAGTGGGTTGCCAGATTTTGCAGATTAATTACGAAGTTGCCACTGAATTCGTATTTAAAAATCTGCACTATTTGTAAATATTGAAACCAACATATCTCCTTCATTATAAGGTCAAATTGAGTGATTCAAAATCTGAAATTGACTGAAATTTCACAAGGAATCCATTGGAGGCATCAAAAGTAAATGTTGGGATAATTTGGCATGAGAAACGAGGCAGAACGGCTGGACGGAAGCATATAAATCAAGGGTTTGTTTATTTGGTCATATTTTGAGTTGGGGGGCTCGGATTNTGTCAGTAGGGCGTTTGTATTTGATAAGATGAGGTCATTGAACCTAGAATGGATTCTATCGGATTTGATTACGGTATATTTGGAAGGATAATATCGGGAGTCAGCTTAGAAATTTGGGTACAGTTCTTCTCGAAGGAGATGGAGCTCCACAACTTGTTGATCTGATAAGTAGTTACGAGTTTCTGCGTGTTTCTTTCATCATCGGCAGTGTACGAAAATTTTAGAACAAGGTTTTTTGTTTGATATGAGGTTTATTACCAATATTTGGTTGTCTTGAGCAGCTACTGTGATCAGAAGTTATTGCTATGAGTATTGGAGTTATGTGAAATATCATGTGATTGTGTCTTGGGTTACAGTTATGGCTTGATGCGGCTTGTTTAGGCTTATACACTGTGTAGATGTGAGATTCGGGTCTTATAGAAATTCCGGATGTTGAAAATTGGATTCTAAGGTTTATGGGCTAAGATGAATTAAGGATCTTCAGTTAGGTTGTGTCGTCAGGCTTATATGGATTACGGTGACGTGGGATCACCCCCCGGGTATATGCATGGTAAGGTTTCATAGTGATTTGATGGCCTTGGAACGGCTCTCGGCACGTTTGAGGATGAACGTATGTTTAAGTGGGGGAGAATGTAACGACCTGACCGGTCATTTTGAGCATTTGCACTTTGCTCGGTAGTTTGAGGGCATGATTAGCTCCGTGTAATGTATTATGACTTGTGTGAATCATCAGTTTCGGCTTTCAGGTTGTTCGGAATCGATTTGGAAGAATGAATTTCATGACTGAAGCTGTAGGTTGGAAGAGTTGACCAAGTTTGACTTTTTAAATTTGACCTCTGATTGGGATTCTTTATGGTTCTGTTAGGTCTGGATGGTGATTTTGGACTCGGGCGTATGCCCGAATTTGCATATGGATATTTCTAGAAGGATTCGGCACTAATTGGAGAAAGTTTGAAATTTAAAGGTTTGGAAAGTTCATAAGTTTGACCGAAAGTTGACTTTGAGGATATTAGATTCAGATTCTGGTTCCGGGAATTTGAATAGCTTTAATATGTCATTTGGGACTTGTGTGCAAAATCTGAGTTCATTCTGGATTGATTTGATATGTTACGGCGCGAGTTTTGAAAGTTGAAAGTTCAAAGTTCATTCAAGTTAGAATTGAGGTGCGATTCATCGTTTCGATGTTGTTATGTATTATTTGAGGCCTCGCATAGGTCTGTGTTATGTTATGGGACTTGTTGGCATATTTGGACGGGGTCCTGAGTGAGTTCTGGGCGAGGTTCAGATCATTTTCGTTTCATGTTGCATTGCGGAAGGGTTTTGGTTCTGGTGCTTCCGCATATGCGGAAGAATGGACGCAGATGTGAGTCCGCAGATGCGGATAATTGGTCGCAGAAGCACAAACAAGCTTGGCTGAAGATCATCGCAGATGCGGAGGAAGAGGTGCACCTGTGTGTGCGCAGAAGCGAACTTCTTGGGCGCAGGAGCGGTCCTATGCGCAGATGCGCGTTCAATGGTCGCACCTGCGATTGCGCAGGTGCATATATTTTCTACAGGTGGGAAGAGTCATTTTTCCTGCTTTTTCTGCAGAAGAGGGCTTAACGTCACAGAAGCGACGCCGCAGAAGCGAGTCATTGTTCGCAAAAGCGAAGAGGACTGTGCAGAAGCTTTAAGTTCAAAGGTTTGGTCATTTTAGCATATTTGGAGCTATGGAGCTCGGATTGAAGTGATCTTTTAGGTGATTTTTACCACATGGATTAGGGTAAGTGTTCTCTACTCAGTTTTGGATATATCTTATGAATCTATCCTCGTTTTTGGCATGTGGTTGATGATTTCGAACGAGAAATTGGGGGTTTTTTTACTAAAGTTTCATTGAGCGAATTTTTGAGTTTCGAACACCGATTTGGAGTCGGATTTGAATGAAACTAGTATGGTTGGACTTGTAATTGAATTGGTTATCGAATTATATAAGTTTCGTCGGGTTTTGAGGCGCGAGCCCGAGAGATTGGAGAGATTGATGATTGAGTGAGGCTAAGGGCTTGTTGCGAGTGATATTTATGGGATCGGACTGTATGCCGCAACATGCTTTATTGATTCACGCCTGGATTTGGCTTATTATAGCGCTTGGGCTGGATCTGCCCCTCCTAAATCTTCACATCCACAGTGAGCGCAATTGCTAGCAGTCATTTATATTTGGGCTGGATCTGCCCTGTTTCAATTGCATTGGGCTGGGTCTGCCCTGGTTTATTTGCATTTTGGCTCATTTGCATTGGGTTGGATCTTTCCTGGTTTTTCTTTTGCATCTTGGGATGGGTATGCCTTGGTTTATTTACATTTGGGCTGGATCTGCCCTGTACAGTATTGAGTGACTGAGTGTGCTGAGTATTGCACATGAAGAGTGAGAATGCGCGATATTGAGATTGAGTACTCTGAGAGTGTGAGTACATGAGTTCATCACTGAGATACATTGCATTTGACATGCGTACTTGAGATATATGCATAGAGATGCATTGCCCTCTACTACCCGGTTTTGGTGACATTCATGATTTCACCTGCATATTGGCATGTAGGCATAGAGATGTACTTTCCTCATGCTATCTGTAAAATGAAACATCTTATTTATTGTTGAAAGGTTTTTGGGAAAAATCATAGTTTTCGAACTTACTCATATGTCTTTGGTGTTTTCGGTGGAAGAATTGGGATTTACTATTATACTTGAAAAGCATGCCTATTTTCCGTAACTATGAACGAGTTGAGCATCTTATCTTTGAGTTATTTTCTTGTATCATTTTTATTATATTGTAATGAACTGTGGCTGGTTATTGGAGTTGGACTCTGACCCTTGTCCCAACTCGTCACTACTTTCAACCTAAGGTTAGGTTTGTCACTTATTGAGTACATGAGGTTGGTTGTACTCATACTACCTTGCGTGCAAATGTTGGATGTTGATGTTGCTGTGGACAACGGGAGTTAGATTTGAAGACGTACTTGCATTCTGGTGATAGCTGCCTCTTGATCTTGGTATCTTTAGAATTTCAATTTGTTCCTGTATATTTCAAACATATGATGTACTTTATTTCATACCAGATTTGTAAATTCTAAATCTTAAAAGCTCGTGATTTGTACTACCAGTCCTTGGAAAATTCTTGTGTAAAACAAGTTGTATTATCATTTCTTCTCTTAATAAATCTCATTAAATTGGATAGTTGTTAATTGGCTTACCTAGCGGGTTGGGTTAGGTGCCATCATGACTAGTTGGGTTTTTGGGGTCATGACAAAAAGTGGATGAAACAATTTACTTTGAGAAAAAGACACTACCACGCATGGGGCGCGGCACAGTAGTGTAAATTGGGTCTGACGGGCGTTTTGCATTCTCTCTGAATATCCTCACAAGCACGGCGCGGGGCGCAGCGTGCCAATACAAATTGGTCAGAGGACTTTTGACCTACGAAAGATTGGAGAACCAACCAAGGTAAGAAGACTCAAGAATTCATCAAGATTTCGACCAACGATCGGTGCAATACGAGAGTTTGTATCGAATCATTAGCATTGATGTTTTCTTTGATTTTAAACCTTATTGAGATGACTTTTTTCATTGCTATGGAGTAAATTCCATTAGGGTGTTGACAGATACGGTGTTTTGATAACTTGATTTGGGATTCGATTCTTGATAATTGCTGGAATTAATTGATAGAGTTTTAATTCATATTGTGGAGTTATTTAATATTTTTCTTAACCGAAATAGGACATTCATATTAAATTTCTTTATATCTTATGCTCTAGTTTAAATTCGTGATTCAAATAGGTAATCGAAAGAGCCTCTTGAATTGTTAATCGAACTAGAAAATAGGGAAATATTCATGAGAAGTTACCCTTTAGACCATAACCATCATTTTATTCGTTGCAATTGTTACCGTATTTCAATTGGATTAGTTACTGAAATTAATGTTTAATCGAAAAAGGAGAATTAACTTCAAGTGTCATCTAATTATCTGTTGAATTTGTGAGAATCAACAGTATTATAGAGTGAACTAAGTCAAGAATTGGATCCCGAGTCAATTATCTTGCACCTGCCTAGTCAATTACCCTTATTTCTCTCATTGATATTTCTTCGCTGATCATATGTTGTCTTTTGTGATCAATTGTTAATTGCTTAATTTTGAGTAGTTAATCGTAGTAATAGTCATCAAATCAAGTGTTAATTTTTCTGGATAGTAATCAACTAGAGATTATTCGAACACTGTTTAAATCCAATCCTTATGGAGACAATAATCATAACTATACTATCTTTGGCTAGCGAGCATTAATTTCGTGTTATATTTGAGCTCGTCAAAATTTGGCGTTGTTGCCGGGGATTGGCAATCAATAGTATTTAAAATAGTTTTTAGTACTAATTCAGGAACTAATTTTTACTCTAGTTTATTCACATTTTCTCACTTATGTGCAGGATATAGGGTTGATTTCTCTGGTGTATGACTCGATCTTCTTCAAAGAAAGTGATACCCTGCGAACCAGAGTTGGAGAAACACCTGCGACAACTGAGAAAAGAAAGAGACTTCGACTCAAGATAACATGGCAAACAAAGAGATTGATGGAGTAGACTTAGCTGCAAGAGAGGCATCACAACGAGAAGCTACACGGATAGTAGCTTAAAAAGTCCTCAGAGCTACTGAGGACACTATCGAAGATGATGGGGGTCGAAGATTCAATCTAAACCGACCTTTAGTTGAAGACGAGTTTGAGAATGCAGCACATAGGCCTGGAAGTTCATTGGGTGACTATGCTAGACCAGTCTACAATCAAGGACTTTCAAGTGCCAGACCTCCACCCATAGCAGCAAACAACTTCGAGTTGAAGCAACGCTTGCTTCAAACCATCCAAAACAATTGTATCTTCAGAGGGAAGGTGAATAGAGATCCTAAAACTCACTTGATAGACTTTGAAGAAATCATGAACACCTTCCAATACAATAGAGTATCAAAGGATGTGGTCTACTTAAAGGTATTCCCCATTTACATTGAAATATGACATGAAGCACTGGCTTTGTAGCTTACCCACAGGTTCGATTAGGACATGGGAAGATATGACCAAAAGGTTTCTTGACAAATACTTCTCAGCTGCAAAAACAAGAAAATTCAAAAGGGAAATCCACAATTTCTACCAGAAGGAGACAAAAATGATTTTCGAAGCTTGGGAAAGATTCAAGGAGATAGTCGTATCAGTACAACCGAATTGATTTGTGGATGAAACTCCAGGATTTTTGGGATGGACTGTCACCTTCCTCGTGACGAACTCTGAATACTGCATGTGGAGGTCCACTAATGAAGAAAACACCGGAGGAGGTTGTCTTAATCCTTGATGAATTATCTTAGGATGCTAACCAGTGGCTGGTTGAGAGTAATGACAGAAGAAAATCAGTTGGGGTTCACCAGGTGGACTCTAACACATCCATGCAAGCCCAGTTAGACACCATGGCCAAGGATATAAGAAAGCTGACATTGGCCAAGGTACATAGTGTGCCACAAGCAGCATGTGACTTTTGTCGAATGGGACACCCTACACATGAGTGTCAAGCTTCAGATGAGGAAGTCAATACTGCGGGGAACTATAAGAGAGGAAACTACCAAAGTGGAAACAACTATAATTCTATGGGGCAAAGACATCCAGCCTTTTCGTGAAGTTCACCTAGTGGGAGTTTGAACTCATGGCAGCAAAATAATCCTTGACACAGGGTCAAGGACCACCAGGTTTTTAGAACCAGCAGAGGCAGCAGTACCAGCCATAATAGTCAAATCAGTCTAGTATGAAATATCTCAAGAAGGCATTCATCAGCAAATCAGCTGAAAATTTGAGGCTTAGGGCACAACCATCCGGGAGCAGGACACGACTATCTCGAATTTAGAAAGGCAAATGGGACAAATTGAAAATTTGTTATTAGAGAGAGCTCCTGGGATCTGACACTGAAAAGAACCTAAAGGAAACAATCAAAGTTGTATCTCTGAGAAGTGGCAAAATATTGGTTGACCCAATGGTGAAAGATAGACTCGAGGTTCTTGAAGGAAATCATGTCTAGCAAGAGAAAATTGGAGGAGACAACAGTGGTCAAAAAGAATACCCACTGCAGTTCCATATTGCAAAATAAAATTGCCCAAAAGTATGGGGACCCAGGAAGCTTTACCATACCATGCTCGTTGGGGAGTGAGAAATTCGACAAGACCCTCTATGATTCTGGTGTGTCTATAAATCTAATGCCTTTGTTCGTGTCTAAGAAACTGAAGGGAAACTTGGAGTGATCAAATCAATACCAATATCCCTACAACTGGTTGACCAGACCACTATTTTACCTGAGGGAATTATTGCGGATATTGTAGTTCGGGTGAATAAGGAGGTGCCTCTAATTCTGGGGGGGGGGGGCATTTTTATGTACAAGTAGAGCTATCCTTGATATCTATGAGGAGTAGCTTATGCTCAGAGTGGACAATGAGAAAGTGGTGTTCCAGATGAAGAGGATGATGAAATACCCCAATGATGAGGCATCTTCCTACTCGTGCTTCAAGCTAGATATTGTTGGGGAATTGACGGAAAAATACAAGTTTGACAAGCTTGTGGGAGATACTCTAGAGAGGTGTATTACTCAGTTTAGCACAGTGGAGGATTAAGATCCTGAAATAAAAAAAGAGGTTGAAACTCTTGAAACTGAGGATCAAGTGGTTGATGAGGAGGAACTAAAAGATGAGGATTCTAAGCTTATAGTGGAATTGAAAGTCCTCCCTACTCACTTGAAATATGTTTTCCTTGAAACTAACAACTTTTCTGTGATTATTTCTACTTACTTGATATGTACACATGAGAAAAAGCTGGTAGAGCTGTTGAAAAAGTACAAGAAGGCCATTGGATGGAGTATAGATGATATTCAAGGAACCAGTCCATACATTTGCATGCACAAAATTCTGCTGGAAAGAATAGCAAGTCGGTGGTGCAACCCCAATGCAAGTTGAACAAAAACTTGGAGGAGGCAGTGCACAAGGAGATCATTAAATTGTTAGATGCAGGAGTAATTTTCCCCGTCTCTGATAGCCAATGGATTAGTCCAGTGCAAGTTGTACCTAAGAAGGGAGGCATGACAATGGTGAAGAATGAAGATAATGAGTTGATCCCTACAAGAACAGGCACTGAGTGGAGAATGTGCATTGATTATAGATGATATTCAAGGAACCAGTCCATCCATTTGCATGCACAAAATTTTGCTAGAAAAAATAGCAAGTCGGTGGTGCAACCCCAATGCAAGTTGAACAAAAACTTGGAGGAGGTAGTGCACAAGGAGATCATTAAATTGTTAGATGCAAGAGTAATTTTCCCCGTCTCTGATAGCCAATGGATTAGTCCAGTGCAAGTTGTACCTAAGAAGGGAGGCATGACAGTGGTGAAGAATGAAGATAATGAGTTGATCCCTACAAGAACAGTCACTGAGTGGAGAATGTGCATTGATTATAGAAGGCTGAATGATGCAACAAGGAAAGACCACTTCCCACTTCCCTTCATTGATCAGATGCTCGAGAAAGTGGCTGGACATGGATGCTACTATTTTTTGGATGGGTACTCAGGCTACAATCAGATACCCATTGTGCCAGAAGATGTTGAGGAGACCACATTCACTTGCCCATCAGGTAGTTTTGCTTATAGGAGGATGTCATTTGGGTTGTGTAATGCACATGCCAGTTTTCAGAGGTGCGTCATGTCTATATTCTCCGATCTACACAGGCAGTGTCTAGAGGTATTCGTGGATGATTTCACCCTCTTTGGTGATGCCTTTGAGGATTACTTGAAGAATTTGGAGCTTGTGCTTGAACGTTGTGAAGCCACTCACTTGGTTCTTAACTGGGAGAAGTGCCACTTAATGGTGAAAGAGGGAATTGTCTTGGACCGCAAAGTGACTGCACATGGCATTGAAGTTGATAGAGCCAAGGTTGATGTAATTTCTAGGCTCCCTCCACCGACTTCTATGAAGAGAATAATGAGTTTCTTGGGATATGTTGGGTTATATAGGAGGTTCATCAAAAGCTTTTCCAGAATTACCAAGTCGTTGACTACATTGCTAGCGAAGGATGTCAAGTTTGTTTTCACTATGGAGTGTTTAAGAGCATTCACATTGATAAAGGAAAAGCTTGTGAGTGCTCCTATTATGGTGACCCCTGATTGGAGCCAAACATTTGAGATAATGTGTGATTCTAGTGCTGTAGCTGTGGGGGTAGTTCTGGGGCAAAGAAAAGATAAGATATTTAGGCCCATCTACTATGCAAGCAGGACGTTGAATGATGCTCAAGTCAACTATGCCACTACTGAGAAAGAGTTCTTTGTTGTGGTCTTTGATTTTGACAAGTTTAGATCATACCTGGTGGGGAGTAAAGTAATTGTACACACTGATCACTCAGACTTGAAATACCCGTTGAGTAAGAAGGAGTCCAAGCTGCGTCTGATGTGGTGGGTGTTGTTGCTCCAAGATTTTGACTTGGAGATCAAAGATAGGAAGGACACAGAAAATCAAGTCGCAGATCATCTATCTCGACTTGAGAGACCTCCGATTGAAATAGTTGAAATAAGAGAAGAGTTCCTTGATGAGCAGATTTTCTCCATTACTGTGGTCTCCGAAAGGCCGCCTTGGTATGATGATATAGCCAATGTTTTGGCTAGTGGATGGTTGCCTCGTGACCTCTCTCATAATAAAAGAAGGAAGCTTCAAGGTGAGGTAAAAAGTTATTTTTGGAATGAACCTTTCTTGTTTAAACTGGGTGCAGATGGTGTAATTCGAAGATGTGTGGTTGAAAGAGAGATGGCAAGCATTATGTCTCATTGCCATGATGGAGCAGCCGAAGGACACTATGGTGGAAATCGCACTGCAGGAAAGGTCATGGAAGCCGGATTCTATTGGCCTACTTTGTACAAAGATGCACGGGCGTATATTGTTGCATGTGACAAGTGTCAAAGGCCATGTAATATTAGCAAGAAGGATCAAAATGCCTTTCAACTCCATTCTGGTATGTGAAATTTTTTACGTTTGGGGAATTGACTTCATGGGCCCATTCCCATCGTTGCATTCTTATGAGTATATCCTAGTAGCCATTGACTACGTCTCTAAATGGGTCAAAACAATCCCTACTAAGACCAATGATGCTCGGGTGGTGTGTGAGTTTTTACGGAAGAACATCTTTACCCGCTTTGGGATACCTCGAGTGATTATCAGTGACAATGGGTCACACTTTGTGAACAAGCAGTTTGCTGCATTGCTATCCAAGTATGGGGTCACACATAAAATAGGAACTGCATATTATGCCCAAACTAGTGGGCAGGTTGAAGTGGCTAACTGTGAACTTAAATAAATTCTTAACAAGACGGTTAGTGCTTCTCGTAAGGATTGGTCTGTAAAGTTGGATGAAGCTCTATGGGCGTATAGAACTACGTTCAAAATGACCATAGGGACTTCACCATTCAAACTATTGTATGTAAAGTCATGTCACATACCTGTTGAGATAGAACATAAAGCTTATTGGACAATTAAGGTGCTTAATATTGATCTTAGTCTTGCAGGTGAACACATGTTGGCGCAGATGAACGAATTGGAGGAGTTTAGACTGGACGCGTATGAAAATGCGTAAATTTTCAAGGAAAAGACAAAGAGGTGGCATAATCGTCTGATTAAGCTAAAGGAGTTTCATGAAGGGGACATAGTCTTACTATACAATAGTAAACTTAGGTTGTTCCTCAAAAAATTCAAGTCAAGATGGATAGATCTATATGTTGTGAAACATGTCTCATCGTATGGCGTCATTGATATCCAAGATGAGCAAGGGAAAGAAATCTTTAAGGTGAATGGGCACAGGTTGAAACCGTACCTTGTTGGAGGATTTGACAAGCAATCCTTTAGCTTCGTGATCAAATGAGCCTAAGTAACAGAGTCAAACTGACGACTATAACTCAGAACTACTTCTAACCCTTTTTCTTGCTTTTTAGAATAGTTAGATAATTGTAGTGTAGGATTATTAGAGTTTAGGAGTTTTGATAATTGTTTGAACATGTGTGAGTATGAATTGGACACAAAATAAGTACATAATAGAATAGGGGTGCAATCCGTAGGCTAAAACGTGAAAAAAATTGGAACTCTGAGAAACAGGGCCTACCGCACTACATGGGGCGCCGCGCCAGGCCAAACTAATCCTATGACAAAAACTTAGCTCTCTGAATATCCCCATTACCGCGCCGCACCCAGCGATGCGGTAGTACAGAAATGCGGCCAGAAATAAAAAAAATTGAAAAAGTTTTAAAAAACACCGCATGCCCAATTTTACTCTGACCCCCTGTTCCCCTATCTCTCATTCTCTCTCTCAAATCTCTCCTCTCTAACTCACCCCCAAATCCCCCATTCTTCTTATTCAAATTTCTTCCACTCACATTCTCCCACATTCATCACTCATCAATGTAAGTTCCTCCTCTAATCTCTTCTCTTTATTTTAGTGTTTAGTTAGTTTTAATTTAGTTCAACCTAACCCTAGTTAGTTGTAGTTTTAATAATTTTGAGTTACTTTGCTTATTATGGCCGAAAATTGTGCTTAACTTGTAGGGTTTTTATTTTTCTTATGATTGTGGAGTATTTTTGGTGTGTATTGGTGCTTATTGCATTATTTTGTGATGGAGTTTGGCGGAGGTGCATATATGGCCGAAAATTGATAATCTTTGTGTCAAATTTGTGCACTTTGTGCTATTATGGAGATGTGGGGATGTTGTGGTTGTGGTGAGTGGTGTGTTTGATGTGACTGTGTGGTGGTTCTAACCCACTTTGTATTGAAATAAGATGGTGAAAGATTTGCCCATAATATGTTTGATGAAATGCCTTAGTGACATAAAATTGTGTAGTGTTGCTAATTTAGAAGCGAAGTGCTTTGTGAGATGTATTGGTAGATGATAAGTGTGGGGTGGGAGGTTATGTTATTATGTTGTGAAAGTTTAACGTGTTAGCCCCGAGTGCTAATCGATTGACTACCCCATGCTAATGTGTTGCTAGGTGCTAATTGGGGTGTCCGATTCATGCTAAGTAGTTGTGTAGTATTGTATTATAACTTCATATTCACGCTCATTATCTGCGTGAATTACACCCACGTTATCCAGCTCAACCATTATTTTTCCACATGTGCTTGGTCAACGGTCAGAGGAGTTTAAAATATAGATTTTGAACAAGTTAAAGTGTCTGGATAAAAAAAGTGAAGTAGGAGGACCGGCATGACAAAATGACACAAGTATAGGTACCATTTAGGCCATTCTGCCGTGGTAAATTAGTATAACTTCTTAATTTTCTTTTCTTAGTTACTAGTTTAACTTCTTAATTTTGTATTTTACACTAGTGTAGTCCATAGTTCTATTGTTGTAATATTATGTTGGTGGGTGGGTGTCGATTACTTATGGCGCGCTTTCAATGGGGTAGTTTGAGTCCCCGATATACATTGTACTTGTGAACATGCCAATAATATAAGTGTGGGGTGGTTACCCCGTTTGGTCTTGCTTGTTGTTTTAAGTGTTGTGGCTAATTGTGTTCGTCTTGTGCAGGTACAATGTCTCGTCGTCCTATCAAACATGCTAACACAGGTTCCTCAGGTTGCCACTAGTAGCCATAGAGAAGGTAGGTGGGCACCTCCCCCCGCCCCAGTGGAGGAGAAAGTGGAGCGCATTGATCCATATGTGGATGTAGTACCGGGCTGCAAGTATGGCATCCGGGCTGTTCTGGCTCTTTCTAGGATGTTGTACCGGACCTTTATTCCGGCGGTGAGCCCCGACCTAGAAGTTAGTATTGATAATGGTAATCTAGCCAGGAAGTACTAGGGGATTTACAACAACATCAGATACCTGGGTTTTGAAAGCTTGTTCCGTCCCAGTGAGTCGGTGATCGTGAACATGATAAAGGAGTTCTATGCCAACTGGCAGCCTGAGGCCAGTTTGGATGTGGTGTATGAGGTGAAAGTGAGAGGCAAAATGATCTAATTTTCCTCACAGGTGATAAATCATATTATGGGGTTCACAGAGATCTCTCATAAGTTGTTCCAGAGGTTACTGCATCGGTTTCCCTATCCTGATATTAGGCGCCAACTGTGTGGCACTAATTCTTCTGCCATGTGGACGCGGGATGCTAATGAGTTCCACAAAGACATGAAGAAGAGAAATTTCCAACGTCCCTCCAGGATCATTGTCCGGTTGATTAATGCAAAGATTATGCCTACTCAAAACGACATTGATGTCTCCAGGTTGAAGGTGTGTCTCATTTATACCATCATGACTCGGATGAAGTTTGATCTGGGCAAGATTATGCTTGAGCACATGGCTCGAGTATGACTACTTGGGGCGAGCCCGCCGCCTGTATTTCTCGAGCATGATCACTCGGCTTATGCGGACGCATCATGTGGAGGAGGAGTTCCATTATGATCGGATGATTTCGGTGATGCGGACTCTTAAGGCCTTTGATGTCACAGTTGTGATAGACACCCCTTCTGCTGCTAATCTTGTGGATCAGAGATTACTTCGTGTCGAGGAGACACTGCAGCTGCTATTTGCTGATATGCGCCTTCACGTTGCGCAGGGGGAGACTAACTTGGAAGAGCTACAGGAGGACCACCCTCTCTCCGTAGTCACTCAGCAGTGGTTTGGTTTGGCCGATGGAGCACAGATTCCACCGGATGAGAACGTAAACTTTGTTCCCTCTGATGATGAGGAGTACCTGCACACCTTTGAGGGTGTTGATGAGGAGTAGGCCAAGGGCCTCAGGGAGTCACTTTTTCACTCTTGTTTTACTGTTTTGTATTGGGGACAATGCAGTATCCTAAGTGTGGGAGGGGTGCTCTCATTTGTTTTCTATTTGCTAATTGGCTTTGTTTGATTTGTGTCTTGCTTTGTTAGATAATATGCTTTGTAAATTATAACTCTGAATTCTATCGGCTTGTAATAGTTAGTTATTAATTATTTAGTTTCGACTCATCCCGACGATGGATTTCGTCGACCAGTTTCTTGAGGGATTTGAAGTCGAACGAGAAAAATACAAAAAACAAAAAAAATTGAAAATCCAAAAATATATCTTTTATTTGTATTTGATTTTATTTTACTTTCTTAGGTAGTGTAATAATTCCCCTTGATTTTTCTTTGTGCCACAGTTCTTTTCCAAGTATTTTACTTGAACGGGGTGTAGTTAGTTTTTTTTAGGAATATAGAATCTTGAGTCATAGCGCTAATTTGAAGAAATTTTCCTTGACTGCATATGCCTTGAGAGTGGTGAGTGCCTTAGTTGTGACACCTAGACTCAGTTCTGGACTCACGAATAAGTACCTTAAATTGTGTGATTATAACTTTACTTAACTGCTTTGACTAGAGAGTCGGGATAGATCCGATCCTAAGTGAGTTATGTGCCAATGTGAGAGTGCGGTTTGTGTTGATATTCTGTGCATGTCAGCTGATGTCTAGAACTTTCGCCGTGTGTTTGCAAAGCGAACAGTAGTCTTGCTCAGTCTAGGAAGTGATATAGGCATTTCTTTGTTGAGCCGGATATATGCTTTTACCCACCTAATTAATGTGTATTTTAGTTAGCCCCTTTAAGCATGTAATCCTATTTCTTGGCAACCATAATACAAGCATGACCCTGTTGTTCGAATTGATTATATGTTTGTACATCTTACCTCTCTTGAGCACTTGAAATTGTTATGATCTTGTTGGAAGCTAAGTAGAGGTATGATTGGTTTTTTGAGTGGAACTAAAAAAAATAGAGAAAGGTGCACTGTTTGAAAATCGTAAGAGTTTGTATATGTATTAAAAAGAAGGAAAAAAATAATATTAATTTCTTGCTAGTGGTAGGTTCTCATTTTGGTTCTTCTTAAAGAAATTAAAAGCTTGATGTTATGATGTTGTGAAGGATCGGGTTTGGTTCAACATAAGTGTGGGGTTTAAAGTTGTGAAATTGTATGTATTAAAGTGCTCAGGGAGGTGTAGCCACTATTATCCAAATTGTATCCTACCCATCTCGCAGCCTACATTACAACCAAAATAAAGTTGTACTTGATTCTTAACTGAATAAGCTCAATTAGTAAAGTATTATACTACAGGCAAGTCTATGGTACATTCTCTGTGGCGCATGAATTTTATTTTTAAGAGTGAGTGAATTCTTTCTATCTTGAGTTCCTATTTGTTCTTGAATTTTAATGTGTGTAGAACTATTCTCTATTGTTTGTGTGAGGGCACATGACTTTTGAAGGTAAGGTAAAGTCTTTGACCTCTGTGTTAGAGTAAGTGAGCAGGTTGTGAAAAATGTGTGGCACTTTTAAGTCGAGTCTTGAGGCTAGGACGTTATGATAGATGTATTAGGGAAGTTGTTTGATGAAAATGCCATCTCTATGTGAAGTGTAGCTTGATTGCTCAAGGACGAGCAATAGTCTAAGTGTGGGGTGTTGATGGTAGGCTAGAAACCCGTATTTTAGCCGTAGTATTGTACTCTAATTACTATATTTTATGTGTGTTTGAGCTTAAATGACAGTGAATTATACTTATTACGTATTTTATGCCTTGCAGGAAATGATCCGAGCTATTAAGGTAATTTGGAGCTAAATGGAATAAGTTGGAGCTTTGAAGTGTGAATAGAAGCCCAAGAAATTAAGCTAGGATCACATTCGGGGGTCGAGGACCAGGTCTCGATGTCAAAAAATGGATGAAATAATTTACTTTGAGAAAAAAACACTACCGCACCGCATGGGGAGCGGTGTGGCAGTGTAAATTGGGTCTGACGGGCGTTTTGCATGTTGTCTGAATATCCTCACAAGCGCTTTGCATGGCGCGGTGCGCCTGTAAAAATTTGTCAGAGTAATTTCCTGTTTCGGCTAGGAAAGGGTAGTTTCGTCCGGGCTTGTTTCTACATCATATAAATATACTAAAAATATGCTTTTTAGAGGAATTTTGACCTACAAAAGATTGGAGAACCAACCAAGACAAGAAGACTCAAGAATTCATTAAGATTTCAACCAACGATAAGTGCAATATGAGAGTTTGTATCGAATCATTAGCATTAATGTTTTCTTTGTTTTTAAACCTTATTGAGATGACTTTTTCCATTGCTATGGAGTAAATTCCATTAGGGTGTTGACATATATGGTATTTTGATAACTTGATTAGGGATTTGATTCTTGATAATTGTTGGAATAAATTGATGGAGTTTTAATTCGTATTGTGGAGTTATTTATTATTTTGCTTAATCGAAAGAGGAGCTTGATATTGAATTTCTTTACATCTTATGCTCTAGTTTAAATTTGTGATTCAAATAGGTAATGATTTGAGGTGAATTTCAAATGATTATCATATTGAAAATCCAAGGTTGAAGAAGACTCAATCCGTATACCCCCTATAGATTTATGTATATTACCTTATATATAGTATTTTTCACCTCATATATCCGTTTATCTTCCATAAATCATGTATATTTATGTATATCAACGAAATTCTTTGTGATATGCACAGATATATAACGAGAATATTGTCACGCCCCCAAACTGGGGTGGGACGTGATTGGCACTCAAACCTTACCACTCGTTGAGTGAACCCTGTACTATTTGTATCAAACTTCAAGTTCAATAGCAAAGAATCTAACGTGCTTAATATTAATTCTAATCAAGTTGCAGTTCTTAAGCTGACTGATAAAAATAATAAATAAAGGATAAATCCCAAAATATTTTAATACTGACCCACTAACAAGTCATGAGCCTCTAAAATCTGGAAAATAAAAATTAAAATACATAGCCTATGGAGGCATCCCCTGAAAATAAAATAAATGTAAAAAGTATATAAATAATAGTCTGAAAAGGGTCCCCTACCGTTGGGATGAATCAACGGAGTCTGTAAACTGAATCTAGAATTTTTCCTCTAGCCATGTGCCTCGTTACCTGCGTCCTCAATACTTGCCACATGACGTAGCAGGCCCAAATGGGCTAAGTACCACCATAGGGTACCCAGTAAGTCTCATAGGCTACCTCCTAAAAAGGTGGAGCGAGACCTTCTGGGAAAATTTATATAAAGCATATAAAATTTTACAACCAAGTAATAAGCTGAAAACTAAAACTATAAGCTAAACTGTAAGCTGAAACTGAAACTTAACGTAGAAATTGAGTCCATAACTGATAACTGAAATAGAAACTAAGTTATATATATTTTAAGACATAACTTTGCTAAAATTGTTACGCATAATGGCCCTGCGTACGTGAGCATCTGGGAATACGTATGGGGGAGTGTCGGCCTATCTCCCCAACAAACAGTTGGCACCTGCGAGCGTGGGGTAGGTAACCCTGACATCATGACACTCACGCTGGGGGAGGTTGGCCACTTCTCCCTACTGAATATGATCGCATTGATGCATGAACTAATGTTGAAATTGAATACTTAACTGAATGTGAATATCACAAATAAAGGCAAATATAATTGGTAATACACATAAGCATGTATTCATGTCACATATAATATCGTACTGAATAAGAATAAGTGAACTGAGTATTGGATCATAGAAGACATAATTTAGTTTTATCTAACATATGGAGCATAAGGGTTCTAACTGAATTCCTTACTAAAAAGTAAACCTCAACTCACCTCAATTTGCCTTTCGGTCCAATCGTAAGTTCAAGATGACCAGCAATTCAATTTCGAAATCGTCACAATTACGTTACTGATAAATAGAATAATTAGTGAGCTAAGGAAAAAATCTTTCACGAGCAAGGGACAAAAGAACCTTTGCTGGTTCAAAATATCTTACATTGCCTAAAAAGGAAAATCATACCAATTAAAATTCTTTACTTCTCTGCCCACCATATTTATATATATATTTTTTCCTCAACAAGGTTTAGTCCTTTAGCAAATTCCTTAAAAATATTCTAAGACCACTAGTACAAGAGATCATGACCAAATACCTTAGCTTTTCTAACATCTTTTTTTTCTAATGTACTATGGATGTCATCTATTTCTTTGTAGAAGCGTTAATTCATCTCAATCTTATCGGTTCATTATTTCAAAATTTCTTCAAATACACACTTAAACTATTGTCTACAACTAGAATATTTATCTCCATATATACTTGGTAATTAAAGAACAAAGGAGGAAGAACTAATAAAGAATAAAACCTAGTGCACTGTGTCAACAGGGAGATATTACCTGTGTAACTCGTTAGAAGTTGTACGTTGTTTGCCTTAAGTTTCTGTTTCCAATCCTTAGAAAATAGTTTCTTTATTTTCTCCTTTTTTCAATTGCCTACACTTATTAGGGTTGCTAGTCACGTGACACATGGGCTTGGACGAAGGAGTTTATTAACATATGTCATTCTCTTTAATTTGATCCTTTAGCTAGTGGCCCACATAGATATTACTTAATTTCACATCTTAGTAAAAGTGGCCATAAACTACTTTAGAAAGGAAACCAACATATGATTAAATTTGTTGTCAATGGAACTTAGAGAAACGTGACTTTCATTCTTCTTTTTAATATAATGTAAGTCTAATCATATTCATTATATTTGCTACCTATGATCTCCATGGACATTGGTCTAAAATTTACTATTCGGTGATATACCCCTAGACAAACACCACATACTACGATCACGATAATAAACATATCTCATTCATATTATTAGGCTAGTAATCGGCGTATTTAGAGTCTAAATATTCTCGGAGCCTTACATTCTCCCCTCTAAGAAATATTCGTCCTCGAATATTGTGTGGCGGCTGTTCTTGAGTCTAACAAAAAGATCTTAGATGTTGCGCTACTCACATCATCCCTTATGACCCCCAAAATTTGACTAACTTCTACATTTTTTAAAACTTTCGGCAGAGTTTCCTTTGTAACTGGAGCTATCCAAAACATTTCAACCTGTCCAACCAATCGAACAATATACAATCCAGCTACTCAATCTAATAATATACAACATCAAGGCACACTCATATACCCGCCAATCTAAATATTTTAAAGCTTAAAATGAATTATGTATCTGAAAGCTCAAACAAATAAGGATACGTTTTCTTCATGGATTCCTCGGGATCCCACGTAGCTTCCTCAGCTGAGTGGTTGCTCCATATTACTTTCATCGAAGCAATGTCTTTGATTCGAAGTCTACAAATCTGCCCGTCTAGTATAGCTACAGGGACCTCCTCATATGTCAGAGTATCATCAACCTCGATCTCCTGACTATCAAGTACATGACTCGGGTCGTGAAAGTACTGTTTCAACATGGACACATGAAAAACTAGATGCGCAAAAGATAACCCTGGAGGTAAAGCTAGTCGATACGCCACAAGCCCAATCTTTTTAAGAATTGGATAATGCCTATATATCTTGGGCAAAGCTTCCCTTTTATACCAAACTTCATGATACCCTTCATTGGAGACACCTTTAAAAAAATATAGTCACTCTCTTTGAACTCAAGATCGTGGCGTCTTATATCTGAGTATGACTTTTGTTGGCTTTGAGCTATTTTAAGTTGTTCTTGAATAAGTTTCACCTTTTTCAAGGAATCTTGTATTATGTTTGGCACAATAAGCTTCGTTTCATCTATCTTAAACCACCCTATAGGCAAATGACATCGCCTCCCACATAGGGCCATCTGAATACTTGCTTGATATGCGAACTCAATCAAAGGTAGATGATCATCCCAGTTTCCTTTAAAATCAAGAACACATGCTCATAACATATCTTCCAAGGTCTGAATTGTCCTCTCGGCCTGCCCGTCCGTTTGAGGGTGAAAAGTTATACTTAGATTAACTTGGTTACCGAGACCTTCCTGAAAACTCTGCCAGAACTGAGCAGTAAACTGTGCACCCCTGTCAGAAATAATAGAAATGGGAGAACCGTGAAACCGAACAATCTTCTTTATGTATAATGCTGCATACTAGGGTGTCGTGTAGGTTGTTTTGATTGGCAAAAAGTGAGCTGACTTAGTGAGTCGGTCTACTATGACCCAAATGGAGTCATGTTTCTTAAAAGTTTGCGGCAAGCCAACTACAAAATCCATATTTATTCGTTCTCATTTCTATTCTGGTATTTTTATGACTTGAGATAAGCCACCTGGCCTCTGGTATTCAGCTACTGACAGTTAAGGCACCGTGATACATAATCTGCAATATCTCACTTCATATAATTCCACCAATAAATATCCCTCAAATCATGATACATTTTAGTAGAACTTGGATGTATTGAATATCTGGAGCTATGAGCGTCTACCATAATTGCCCTTCAAAGATCATCTACATTAGGCATGCATAAGAGGACATCAAGTCTCATCAAACCATGCTCATCAAGTGCAAAATTCTTAATCTTGCCACTGAGGACACCTTCCTTGAGCTTAAGCAAACTAGCATCATTAAATTGTTTGGCTTTAATTTGCTCTACTAAAGTAGACTTAGCACCCATACTTGCTATCAACCTTCCATCATACTTCTCATCGAGACGAACCCCTTGGCTAGCTATTTGTTGGGCTTCCTTAACTATTGGACGTTCGACCACAGACAACCTGGTCAAACTCCCCATGGATATTCTCCTCAGAGCATCAGCAACGACATATTCGCTTTGCTGGGATGGTAAAGGATATTACAATCATAATCTTTAAGCAACTTCAACCGCCTGCGTTGTCTCAGATTCAACTCTTTCTGCTTGAATATATATTGCAAACTTTTGTGATCTGTATAAATGTCACATTTCTCTCCATAAAGGTAGTGACACCATATTTTTAGAACAAAAATAACTGTTTCTAGCTCAAGATCGTGGGTAGGATAAATTCTCTTATGATTCTTTAACTGCCTAAAAGCATAATCAAGTACCTTGTCATTCTGCATAAGAACACATTCTAACCCTACTCTGGAAGCATCATAATAGATCATAAATTTACCTGTAAGGGTATGTAGAGTCAGGATTGGGGTTGTAGTCAACCTATTCCTGAGTTCTTGAAAACTTTTCTCACAAGCTTCAGACCATTGGAACTTCACATTTTTCTGAGTTAACTTTGTCAACGGGGCAGCTACTGTAGAGGATGGTAGTAACCTGCCAATCCTAGAAAACTGTGAATCTTTGTAGGGGTCGTCGGCCTAGGCCAACTCTTAACTGGTTCTATATTCTGTGGGTCTACTCTAATATCTTCTTTCGAGACCACGTGTCCCAAAAATGTAACTGTATCAAGCCAAAATTCACATTTGGAAATTTTGGCATAAAGTTGACGCTCCTTGAGTATTTGAAGAACTGTTCTCAAATGATTCTCGTGCTCTTTCCGGCTACGGGAATATACCAAAATATCATCGATAAATACTATGACAAAGGTATCTAAGAAAGACTTGAAGACTCTATTCATTAAGTCCATAAAAGTTGTTGGTGCATTGGTCAACCCAAAGGACATCACTCAAAATTCATAGTGATCGTACCGAGTCCTAAATATTATTTTCGGGATGTCTGCTTGTGTGATTTTTAAGTGATGGTATCCCAATCTCAGATTGATTTTTGAGAAATACCCGGTACCCTGCAACTGATTAAATAAGTCATATATCCTGGGCAGTGGATATTTAATTTTGATAGTAACCTTATTCAGTTGGTGGTAATCTATACACATCCGTAGGGAACCATCTTTTTTCTTTACGAACAACACTGGAGCACCCCAGGGTAAAATACTAGGTCGAATAAAACCCTTATCTAAGAGGTCTTGTAACTGATTCTTGAGTTCATTTAGCTCAGTTGGAGCCATTCTGTAAGGAGTCATCGAGATTGGTTGAGTTCTTGGCAATGTGTCTATGCAAAACTCAATCTCCCTATCTGGTGGTATCCCTGGAAGATCATCACAGAGCACGTCTTAAAACTCTTTCACAATCGGTACTAATTCAAGCACTAGGGAGTCGACTTTCATATCCCGCACATGTGCTAGATACGCCAAACACCCACTGCTCACTAGTTTTCTAGCCTTAAGGTAAGAAATAAACTTACCCACAAGCGTACCCACTTCACCTATAATTATAACTGGATCTTCCCCTATAAATGAGAATTTAACCGTCTTCGCGTGGCAATCAACTGTAGCATGACAAGAAGATAACCAGTCCATGCCAGCTATGATATCAAAGTCTATCACATCTAACAAGTTCAAATCGGCTAATGTTTCTCGACCCTGAACTGTGATAATGCAATTTCTGAATATATACTCAACTTTAACAGATTCCCCTATAGGTGTGGAAACCTCAAACAGAACCCCTAATTTTTCTGGTGCTTTTCCAAACTCAACACAAAAATAAGGAGACACATAGGAGAAGTTGAACCAGGATCAACTAGGCAACCACAAACAGAGAGAATACCTATAATAACTCTGTTAGACGCCTCAGCATTCTGCCTATCTAAAACTGTATAGAATCTGGCCGGTCCGCCTCCTCCTTGAGCTTTACCTCTATTGGCACCACGCCCATTATGAGTATGAGGTGCCCGAACTAGAGGAGGTGCAACTATAGAGTTACCCGTGGATGCTGCCTGAGTGGTTGGAGCTTTCCCCGGAGCTTGTCCAAGTTGTGGACAGTCTCTCTTAATATAAACCAGATCGTGGCAGTGGAAACAACTTTTCTAACCCAAAAGGCATTTCCCTGGATGTATTTTACTGCACGAAAGACATATAGGATAGGAGAACTGAGGTTGGCCCTGACTAGTTGAACTTTGCCTCTGAGGGGCCTGACCCTTACTCTGCTGGCCATGTCTGAGTGGAGATGGATAAGGAGATGAGTGAGCCGTTGATTGAATGTGAGCTGAATGATTCATGTTCTTACCCCCAACTGAAAATCCACTATAACTACCTATTGTTCTAGCCTTCTTGCTGTTATCTCTAGCTTCCCTGGCGATTTTATCAAAAGCCTTCTTATGCGTAGCGATATTGACAACCTGAAGATAGTCTTGTCATCCTGATGTAAAGTTATATCTTTTTCCATATGTGGATTCAAGCCTTCAATGAACCTTCTCACTTTTTCTCTCTCTGTCGGTATCAAATTAGGTGCATACTCTGCCAAATTTGTAAATTCCATCTCATATTCAGTCACTAACATAGTACTCTATTTAAGATGTTTGAACTGATGTAGGAGCTCATCCATCCGACTGCTAGGTAAAAACTTGGCCCTGAAAGCTTCTTTGAACTGTGCCCAAGTAAGTGACGGTAATGTAGAATCTCTTGCCTTCTTGCAACTTCTCCACCATTGTCCTGTTGTACCCTTCAATCGAAACCCAATCAACTTTGTGGCTTATGTTTCAAGACAACCCAAAGAAACAACCATTTCCTCTATCTTTTCCAAAAATAACATTGGTCCATTTGGTTTATATGTACCATTATAAGTATGAGGTTCTAATATCATAAAGGCATGTGGATCAATTCTTCCTACCGGTAACTGCACTAGCTGCGCAATATTTGCACGGACAATTGGTGCTGATACTTCGAGTGGAGCTTGAAAATAATCTCCTATAACCTCTTAATCTGAATCATGAGAGTCCTGAGAAGGAGCATGAACAGGTGCAGCCCTACCACTAGTCGGAGGGGCTAGGGACTCCAGAAAGTCCGAAATTCTATTAATTCGATCATCCTACTGATGTGGTTGATTCGCCCTAAGTGGGTTGGGGGTGTGATTTCAACCTGATTATTAACAACCCGCTGAGGTGGAGCATGTGCCTGTCTAGTGGCCCTACCACGAGCTTGATTACCGCTGGCATGTCCACCTCTACCCCTAACATTTTGACCTCTACCTCTGCCATGTCCTCTAACTGCAGCTGGTGCTATTGGTGCGGCCTGCACCTCTGGTGCTGCTTCTTGATGATTAGCAGCTGATATCCCAACATTGTTAGCAGCAGAGGATGAAGTAGATCTTATTCTAACCATCTTGTTCACTGAAACGAGAGATAAATGAGTGTCAGAATTCTGAAACATTTAGCTCTAAGGCACGATATGAGAATAAAATAATTCCTAACATGCCTTGCAGCCCCCCAAATATAAGTATGGTGCACAACATACCCATATTTGAGAATCTGTTAAATACAGCTCATGAATCCCTAGGACTTCCTAAACCTGGTTGCTCTGATACCAACTTGCTACACCCCCAAACAAGGGTGTGACGTGATTGGCACTCAGCCTTTACCACTCGTTGAGCGAACCCTATACTATTTGTATCAAACTTCAAGTTCAATAGCAAAGAATCTAACGTATTTAAATATTAATTCTAATCAAGTTGCAGTTCTTAAGTTGATTAGTAAAAATATTAAATAAAGGATAAATTCAAAAATATTTTAATACTAACCTACTTACAAGTCATGAGCCTTTAAAATCTAGAAAACAAAATTAAAATACATAGCCTACGGGGGCATCCCCAGGAAAAACAATAAACATAAAAAAAATATAAATAATAGTCTGAAAAGGGTCCGCTACCGCTGGGATGAATCAATGAAGTCTGTAAACTGAGTCTAGAATATCCCCTCAAGCCACGTGCCTCGTTACCTGTGTCCTCAATACCTGTCACACGACGTAGCATGCCCAAACAGGCTAAGTACCACCAAAGGATACCCAGTAAGTCTCATAGGCTACCTCCTAAAAAGTCGGAGCGAGACCTTCGAGGAAAACTAAGAAAGAAAACGGATATACGGAAAAATTATATAAATCATATAAATTTTTACGACCAAGTAATAAGCTGGAAACTGAAACTATAAGCTAAACTGTAAGCTGAAATAGAAACTTAAACATAGAAATTGAGTCCATAACTGATATCTAAAGTAGAAATTGAGTTATATATATTTTAAGACATAACTTTGCTAAAATTGTTATGCATAATGGCCCTACATACGTGAGCATCTAGGAACACGTACAGAGGAGTGTCGGACTATCTCCCCAACAAATAATTGGCACCTGCGAGCGTGGGGTAGATAACCCGGACATCATGACACTCACGCTAGGGGAGGTTGGCCACTTCTCCCTACTGAAAGTGATCACATTGATACATAAATTAATGTGAAAACTGAATACTGAACTGAATGTGAATATCACAAATAAAGGCACATAACAATTGGTAATACATATAAGCATGTATTCATGTCACATATAATGTCGTACTGAATAAGAATAAGTGAACTGCGTATTGGATCACGAGAAGACATGACTTAGCTTTATCTAACATATGGAGCACAAGGGTTCTAACTGAATTCCTTACTAAGAAAGTAAACCTCAACTCACCTCAATTCGCCTTTCGGTCCAATCGTAAGTTCAAGATGACCAGCAAATCAATTTCAAAACTGTCACAATCACGATACTGATAAATAGAATAATTAGTGAGCTAAAAAAAAATCGTTCACGGGCAAGGGACAAAAGAAGAAAAATTAGAAAATGTAAAAAAGACTGTACACTTGTACTCTTCTTATTGCCTACTCTATAACTGAAAAAACAAATATTATTCCTTTACTATGTATGTGCATGTGACCTACACGTAAAGGAAGCTTCCTAAATATTTTATCTTTCCAGCTCATCTACTCAAAACAATGGTAGGGAATAAAATTTGTATATGGTTGTGATTCTGCCATATGTAGAGTCAAGAGCCAACTTAATAAGAGAGATTAGAACATAGGATTGTCTGAAAACCCTATCTCTTATGTTCCAAACGTTTCTTTTCTTTTTCATCTCTGCATCTACCTTTCTTCTTCTTAGAAATTTCATCAGAAGAATGAACAATGTTCTTCTCTTCTTCAACATCCCCCCTCAAGTTGGAGGGGAGAGAAAGAACCCCCAGTTTGTTCTAAATACTTTCATGAGAAACCCCAGATAAGGACTTCGTAAAGAGATCAATGAGTTGGTGTTCTGAAGGAACGAAAGATAGACTAATAAGACCAGAAAGAAATTATTGTCTTACGAAATGGCAGTCCAGCTCTACGTGCTTCATTCGTTCGAGGAAAATCGGGTGTCGAGCAATATGGATGGCAGCTTGGCTGTCAGAGTGAACAGGAACAGGTAAGGACGGTGGGCTTAAAGATCTGTGAGAAGACGCACCATCCAAGTTATATCAGCAGTAACACGTCGCATTGGCCGGTATTCTGACTTAGCTGAAGATAAAGAAATGGAAATCTGTTTCTTTTATTTTCATGAAATGGGTGAACCACCAAGAGTAATTTAAAATCCACTGACAGATCATCGAGAATCACGGCAAGATGCCCAATCGGCATCACAAAAAGCAAGCAAATCAAATTAGGGGTTTGAAGATAAAAAGGACCCCTTGTGCCGGATCAAAGCGCAAATACCTCAGTACGCATAGAGCTTCTAAAAAGTGAGAAACGCAAGGGCTTTGCAAATATTGGCTGAGACAGAGGACAGCAAAACAGAGAACTGGGCGAGTATTGGTGAGATAATTAAGCTTGCCGATCAAGTGATGATAAACAGTGGCATCTGCTAGTAGAGGTCCACCATCCGCTTGCAATTTGGAGTATGGATCAAGTGGGGAAGAAACACTAGCACCTGGACAATCAAATTAATCCAAGAAATCTAAGGTAAATTGTCTTTGTGTAATGATAAAACCATGTGGTTCCCGCAGAATCTCCATTCCCAAAAAATAATAAATATCCCCTAGATGTTTTACTTTGAATTCTGAATTAAGAAAATTCGTAATCTGATGTATTTCTGTTGTATCAATGCCTGTAAGTAGGATATTATCAACGTAAACTGCTAGGATAGAAATGAGACCATCTGTTAGCTTGTAGAAAAGAGAGTAATCATTGAGGGAACTTGAGTAACCTTTGTAGTTGAGAGCCCCAGCAAACCTAGAATACCATTGCCTAGATGCTTACTTTAAACCATAGAAAGATATTCTTAAAAGACAAACTTGATTAGTTTTGGGAGGTGTGATGCCTTTAGGAAACTTCATATGCACTTCTTCTTGCAAATCCCCATATAGAAAAGTATTGTTAACGTCAAGTTGGGAAACATTCCATCCTTTCTTGACTGCCACAGCTAAAAGTCACCTGATGGCAGTCATCTTGACCACAAGTGAAAAGGTCTCAGAGTAATCGATTCCTTCCCTTTGAATGTCCCCCTCACAACCAATCTGGCCTTTAATCTTTTTACAGAACCATCAGAGTTGTGTTTCACCTTGTAAACCCATTTACAAGGCAAGGCCTTCTTTACCAATGGTAACTCTACCACATCCCATGTATGGTTCAGCTCAAGAGCTGCAATTTCTACTTCTATAGCTTGTTTCTAGCTTGGATGAAAAGCAGCTTCAGAATAATTAGTAGGTTTTGAAATAGAGGACATACTCTGAAGAACATGCTGGTTCTGTAGTGAGAGTAACCCAAAGGAGAACAGATTAGGTTTGAGAGGTTGAGAAAAGCAAGATTAGGTAAGATCAGAGAGAACTATACTCCCACAAATGTAATCATTTAGGTAGGCTAGTTTCCGAGAGATTCTATCAGACTTTCTGATATGAGGGGGTGGAATGGGAATAGGTGTGCCTGGCATGGATGTGAGTGGAATTGCCTAACAAAGAAAATCATACCAATTAAAATTTTTTACTTCTCTGCCCACCATATTTATGTATGTTTTCTTTTTTCTCAACAAGGTTTAGTCCTTTAGGAAATTTCTCAAAAATATCCTAAGACCACCAGTACAAGACATCATGACCAAATATCTTAGCTTTTCTAACAATTATTTTTCCAATGTACTGTGGATGTCATCTATTTCAGAAAGGAAATAAAGAGCAGAATGCAGAAATTTTCTCTCTCTAATTGTATTGAATCTGTCTGAATACATTTATACAAGTATTTGCAGTAAAAGAAAAACTAGAAAATGTAAAAGCGATTGTACACTTGTACTTTTCTTATTGCCTACTCTATAACTAAAAAACAAATAATATTCCTTTACTATGTATATGCATGTGACCTACACGTGAAGGAAGCTTCCTAAATATTTTATCTTTCCAGCTCATCTACTCAAAATAACGGTAGGGATTAAAATCTATATGTAGTTGTGATTCCTCCATGTGTAGAGTCAAGAGCCAACTTAATAAGAGAGATTAGAACATAGGATTGTCCAAAAACCCTATCTCTTATATTCCAAATGTTTCTTTTCTTTTTCATCTCTGCATCTGCCTTTCTTCTTCTTAGCAATTTCATTAGAGGGATGAACAATATTTTTCTCTTCTTCAACAATTTCTTTATAGAAGATTTAATTCATCTCAATCTTATCAGTTCATTATTTTAAAATTTCCCAAATATACACTTAAACCTTAACTCTTATCTACAACTAGAATATTTATCTCCATATATACTTGGTAATTAAAGAACAAAGGAGGAAGAACTAATAAAGAATAAAACATATTGCACTATGTTAACGGGGAGACGTTACATGTGTAACTCGGCAAAGGTTGTACACCGTTCTCCTTAAACTTCTGTTTCCAATCCTTATAAAAGGGTTTCTTTCTTTTCTCCTTTTTCCAATTGCCTACACTTATTGGGGTTGTTGGTCACGTAACCTATGAGCTTGGACCAAGGAGTTTATTAACATATGGCATTCTCTTTAATTTGATCCTTTAGCTAGTGGCCCACGTAGATATTACTTAAATCCACATGCATCTTAGTAAAAGTGGCCATAAGCTTCTTTAGAAAGTCAACCAACGGATGATTAAATTTGCTGCCAATGAAACTTAGAGAAACGTGACTTTCATTCCTCTTTTTAATATAACTAGTATTAGTACCCACGCGATGCGCGGACACAAATCTTATCAAATGGTTATGTAGATTGTTTGAATCATATGCGAATAACTTTAAAATATAAACCTCTCAGATAAAAATTATATAACATTAATAGATATTAACTATAAAGCAGAATATGAAATTATTGTTCAAATCTCGTAGTGGACAACCAATTTTTTATATATATATTTGTTGTAATCTAACCCTTTGATTTTAGTACTTGCATTTCGTTTCATTGTCAATATTAAAGAATACTAAACATGTCATGTTGTGATCTGTCTTGTTTGAGCATATTAGATCATATTATTTTAACCAAATTCTTATTATCACTTTGTTTTTATATGAAAATCAAATATGTCTTACTTATTACATCATTTATCTGAACAATAAATATTTATTTTGTTTTAAAAGTATTGCTTGAAAATTCAAAATTATTTAAATTTTAATATTATTTTTAAATATTGTGTATGTACTTTATTTTATTTTCTAAACTTATGATTTATAAATATCCTCACATTATCTCTAATTTATTTTTATTACTCAATATTTTTAGTTTTTGATATTATCTATTGGACTTGAGTTACATGGACTTATCCATATTATGACTTTTCTTATCACAGTATAAAAAACTTTCTCATCTCAATTTAAATAAGTTTTACCCTTTTTCTCTATGATAAAGAAAATCTGAATTTTTATGTTTTCTCTATCTATTCTTTATTTTTGATATTATATTATTCAATACCTAATATTATTATATTGTCATGTGAATTTTTATTAGCTTGTTTGAATTTAATATCTATTTCTACCACATTCATTCTAATATAATATAGATAAAAATTAAATAACTTTCTAATCAAATTCAAATAATTTTTATCATTCTATTTTTTAAATTGGACCGCATTTTCAAAATATTATGTTATGCTTTCAGACTTAAACTAACTGCACTCAATTCAAATATTAATCATACAAAAATATTTTCTTAATCGTTTGAACACATTATATCTAAATATTGTAGTAATATTTATGTATAAAATATTTTTTTGCCCAATTTATCAATATTAATATGACTTTATTATTTTTGTTATTAAAATATTCTTTACTAATTATTTAATTTTTTTTCTTACCTTATAAATAATTTGTATATTTTATGTAAGATCTTATTTTTTTGTTTGAATTTATTTAATTTTTAAACTCAATAAATCTTTAATATCTTAAATAAATTTTAGTTTTATTTTATATTTTAACTTACTCCAAAGTATAAATAATCATAGGTTATCTCAATTTATGTATTTCTATATTTTTTTATTTTTCTCTATTATTGATTTTCAATTAAGTTTTTACCTCCATATTTCTAGATAATATAGAAGAAAATCTATGAGTGGATCAATATATAGATATAAATATAGATATAGATACAATATACATATAAATATAGATATATAGATTAGATTTGTCTAAGATCTATTTAGATTATATATAAGATTCATTATAATTAAACTACTTCCATTAATTATGTTTCCATTTATAATTCTTAATTATTAATGTTATCCTAAAATTGCCAAGTGGCTTCATTTTAGCTTGCCACTTGGCTTGATCACAATGCATACTACCCTTCTTTTAATATAACTAGTATTAGTACCCGCGCGTTAGTACCCGCGCGATGCGCGGACACATACCATATTAAAATTACTTGAGTTATTTGAATTATGTGCAAATAACCTTAAAATATAAATATTCTAGATAAAAAGTTAGTATATATAATCATTAGATATTAATTAAGAAGCAAGATATGATATTATTTCTCAATTCTCGTAGTGGACAACATATTGTTTTTCTATATTTGTAACATTTTAACCCCTTGATTTTAGTACTTATATTTCATTTCGCTGTCAATATTAAATGATACTAAATATATCATGTTGTGATCTGTCTTGCTTGAGCACATTAGATCATTATATTTTAACAAAATTACTACCCTGTTTTTCATTTCAAAGTCAAATAAGTCTTATTCATCACATTTTTATACAAATTCTTCTTTTTCTTTTGTTCTTTACTTATATTTATTGTATTATTTATTATTTAATATTGATATACCATCATATAATCTTTTATTAGCTTACTAATTGACTTAATGTCTTTCTTATTACCCTTTTAATAGTCATCAATAAATATAAATAAATTTATTCTTAATATTTAATATACTTTTATACTTTTATCCTCTTACTCGGCACTTTTTTATCATTTAAATATATTGGTAATATTTTAAATTATTATTTAATTATTTATTTTATTTATTTTTATAATAATTTAAAGTATAAGTAATCTCACATTATCTTTGTTTTCTTCATTATACATTCTCTTTCCTACAATAAAACTTTAATTAGTTTTTTACATTAATATTTTGCCTATAACCAAAATAATATCACATTTTATTTTAACTTGTAACTTTGAATCAGTCTAAATATTAAAACATAAGTTCTTCGATTATTATGTTCCAAATCTATTGAGTTTTTCTATAATTAATTTTTGTATTACGTGTAATTAAATTTTCTTTCTCTTTTAATTTTAAGATACAAATTTAATTTTTAATTTTTGTTAGTAAAGTTACCTACTTTAGACATTTATTTTCTATTTTTAAAACTTAACTTGTTATCAACTTTTTAAATATTTTTAATAGGACTTTAATTTCGTGGTCTTATCCATAGTTTGAGTGTTCTCATCATAATTTTAAGAACTTTCTAATTTCAAATTCAAATAGTCCTTCCCTTTCATTTCTAATAGTAAATTATTAATTATTTTCCTCAATTTGGCTATTATGTTATCTAATATATAGTATTATCACGTTTTATGTAGCTTTACACTAAGTTATCACTTTATTTAATATTATTATACACTAATATTCTTTATTATAATATAGATAGATATATAAATTTTTTAATCCCGAAATAAGCATTTATTTTATTATAAAATATTGCTTGAACATTTTAAATAATATAAACTTATTAATACTATTTTAAGTATTGCTTATTTACTTTATTTTATTTTCTAAACTAATTATCTATAAATATCCTCACATTATCTTTAATTTATTTGTATTAATCTTTATTTTTTATTTTTTAATTTATCTATCAGACTTGTCATATGGCTTTTTATTGTCTTGTTTGAATTTAATATCTATTTCTATAACACTAATTCTAATATTATATAGATAAAAATTAAAAATTATTTCAATAGTAACTTTGACTCTATTTCTCATATTCCAAAATATGATTTTTCTTACCATATTCAAATTTATTTTAATCTCAAATTCAAATAAGTCTTATCCTTCTATTTTTTAAATTGGACCGCATCTTAAAATAATTTATGTTATGCTTTGAAACTTAAACTAATTGCACTCAATTGGGATATTAAATCATAGAAATATATTTTCTTAATTTTTTGAATGCATTATATCTAATTGTTGTAGCAATATTTCCGCTATAATTGTTTTCTCTATATAATATTTTAAAAATATAAAAATTATGAAATAAGGAAAACCGGTGATGTTTATAGTGAATAACTATTAAATAAGAACTCTTACTTTCGGAAAGCTTTAAAAATCTATTTAATATAAAATTATGAGTCAATCTTAATTGATTTCCACTATAATTTAAATTTAATCAAATCCAATATGTCTTAATCCTTATTAGATTTGTCTAACTCTATTTGGATTATACTTTAAAAGTTTCAAGTGACATTTTCTCAATATGCCACTGGCTTAACTTCATACTTCACTACCCTCTTTTTAATATATTATAGATAATAAACCTTCATGGTTTTAAAAGAACGTTAATTTTATTAATTGAAAACTTTCATTTAAAAACATATCTATTTATATTCTTAAGAAAAGCTATTTATCTTTTAATTGAAAATATAATTCTTTTATATTTCAATCCAAATTAATTAAAATTATCTTTTAGTTTAAATTTATTTTTATTACATAGTTTATTTTAAAATTGTCAAGTGGCTTTTTCGCAAATTTTCCACTTCACTTATTTACATTGCAAATGATTTTCCTTACATTGCTTATCATATTTAAAACAATAGTGTATATATATACACTATTGTTTTACACTCTTTTCTCTAATTAATTATAGCTTACTTTATTTTCTCAAACCATGAATATTGATTTCCTTATATTCGTTTCTCTAATTAATGCTTACTTGATTTCCTCACTTTAAAGGAAACCATGACTGTTGCTTATCATATAAAACTACTCCAAATATAGTAATATAAGTCACGGACAATCTAATTTGCATTTCCCAACAGATTTGTTTTCCTTCCAATTATTGATTTGATACAAAAGAATATCAATTAATAAATTATTTCAATGTTATACAAATAGAATCCAACAAATAGATTCCATAAAAGTGCCAAGTGGCTTGTTCTCGTTACGCCACTTGGCTTAACCACAAGCTTCACTACCCGCCTTTTAATATAACTAGTATTAGTACCGACGCGATGCGCGGACACAAATCATGTCAAATGGTGATGTAGGTTGTTTGAATCACGTGCGAATAACCTTAAAATATAAATTATAAAGAAGGATATGAAATTATTGTTCATCTCATAGTGGACAACCTATATTTTTTATATTTATAGTAACCTAACCCCTTGATTTTAGTGCTTGCATTTTATTTTGCTGTCAATATTATAGAATACTAAACATGTCATGTTGTGATCTGTCTTGTTTGAGCACATTAGATCATATTATTTTAACAAAATTCTTACTATTACTTTATTTTTATCTGAAAGTCAAATATGTCTTACTCACCACATCATTTTTACACAAATTCTTTTTTGTTTTTGTTCTTTTCTTATAGTTATTGTATTATTTATTATTTAATATTACTATACTATTATATAATTTTTATTAGCTCAATAATTAAATTAATGTAATGACCCAACCGGTCATTTTAACTTTTAGAACCCCGTTCCCTAAAATAAAACTTCTCGTATTTGCTTTTAATGATTTGTGACTTGTGGGGATGGTTGGTTCGGGATTTGGAAGTGTTTGGGTTAAAATCGGAACACTTAGTTCCTTAAGTTGGCTTTAAAAGGCCAAGTTTGACTTCGGTCAACATTTTGAGAAAACGACCCCGGAATAGAATTTTGACGATTGCAACAGCTCCGTATGGTAATTTTGGACTTAGGAGCGTGTAATGACCCGACTTGTCATTTTAAGAATTAACGTCCCGTTCAATGACTTAAGGTCTCCGGCAACTTCATAATATGTATTATGACCCGCGTGTATGGTCGATTTTGATTTACGGATGATTCGGAGTGATTTAAAACACTTTGTCAATAGGACGGAAGCTTAAGTTTTAGGATTCTGACCGTAGTCGGAACTGTATAAAGACGACTCCAGAATGGAGTTCCGACGGTTCCATTAGCTCCGTTGGGTGATTTTGGATTGAGGAGCGTGTCCGGACTGTGAATCTGATGTCTTTAGCTAATTTAGGCTTGAAATGGCGAAAGTCGAATTTTTGGAGAATTGGACCGGAAGTGGACTTTTTGATATCGAGGTTGGAATGCGATTCCGATTTGAAGTTCATAAGTTCGATTTGTGGTGCGATTTGTATTTTCGGCGTAATTTGATGTGATTAGAAACCTCGAGCGAGTTCGTGATATGTTATGGGACTCGTTGGTATGATTGGATGGGGTCCCGAGGGGCTCGGGTGTGTTTTGGGGTAGTTTCAGACCAAATTGGAGTTGTTTGGACTGATGTGGCTGTAGTCTGGTTTCCTTCTTCGCGAACGTGAAGGGAGTCCCGCATTCGCGAAGAGGAATTTGAGGGGTTGATGATTTGTCCTTCGCGAACGCGAAGCTGTGAACGCGAACGCGAAGAAGAAACAGGGCAAGCCTTCGCGAACACGGCCCAGGCAACGCGAACGCGAAGAAGAAAGGAAGATAGGGGTCTGGAGTCGTTTGGCCTTCGCGAACGCGAAGCGTGGAACGCGAGCGCGAAGGAGTTGGTCAGCTGGTCATCGCGAACGCGGCGAGAGGTTCGTGAACGCGAAGAGGAAATAATGGGGAAGAAATAATTGGCCTTCGCGAACGCGACGAGGAGGTCGCGAACGCAATGAAGGATTTGAGGAAGTTGGGTTTTGGCCTTCGCGAACGCGAGCCAATAGTCGCGAACACGAAGAAAGCCTATCTGGGCAGAATTAAAAGTCTCAAAAACGGGGGTTTGAGTTTATAACTCAAAAAAATCAAAGTTGGAGCTTGGTAGAAGGTGATCTTTGGAGAGATTCTTGCGTGGGTGTTTGGGGTAAGTGATTCCTATCCAGTTTTGATTAATTTCCATGATTATGTGTTTGAATCCATCGTTTAATTCGGAGTTAATGGAGGAAAAATCAAGATTTTTGTAAAATCTTCAAAAAACAAAAATTTAAGATTTGGAAGTCGAGCTGTTATTGGAATTCGATAAAATTGGTATGGTTGAACTCGTATCGAAATGGGTGTTCGAATTTCATGAAAATTATGTCGAGTTCCGAGAGGCGGGTCCCGCATTGACTTTTGTTGACTTTTTGGAATAAATTTTTAAGTCGACGTATAATTATCCGAAATTGTTTCCGATGAATTATAATGAAGTTATACAATTAATTTGGATAGATTTGAGCTGTCAGGAGGTCAATTCAAGCAAGAAGGCGATTTTGGAACATCGGCATAACTTCAAAGAGGTAAGTGTCTTGCTTAACCTCGAGTGAGAGAAATTTCCCTTAGGCATTAAGTCTTATGTGCAACTTGGGTAATTGAAAACCATGTACGCGAGGTGACGAGTACGTACTTGGTTTATATGTGCAAATTTTATTGAGTTAAAAGTCTTGAGCATATTGTGTAGTAAATTGGATAATTTTTGGCATGTATTTAATTATCTACTTGTCGTGCCTAAACCCTTGTTGTTGACTCTTATTATATGACAATGTGATGTGATTGTTATTTGATTATTTATGAAATTTCGTGAATTTTCTAGTTTGATAGTTATTGGGATTTAATTTCATTTTAAATTTTTCCCTTTGCAAATAATTAATTAAATGATCTTAAAAAGAGGTGTTTATATAATTATTGAAAATTTAATTTTTTATGAAGAGTTTGCTTTATGTTGAGTAATTTCTATCTCTATTGATTGTTTATGGGTGTTGTACACATTGTGTGGAGCATTTGGCTATTTGCTGTGAAATTAATTGACTTGGTTGTAGCTTTGAAATTTGGTTGTGGCCATTGGGCAAATTATGATATGAATTGATTTTTGTTATGTTGTTGTGATAATTTCCCATGTAAAATGTTGTGTTGTGTGAGTTGTTATTTTGGAGAGATAAGAGTGGCATTTCACCGTTGATATTATGTGGTTATAAGGATGGCATTTCACTGTTGTGTTTGTTGGCTATTGATATTGTCTGGGCGAAGCGATAAGGGTGGCTAAATGAGCGGTAAGGGTGGCAATAGGAGCGATAAGGGTGGCTATTGATATTGTCTGGGCAGAACGATAAGGGTGGCTATAGGAGCGATAAGGGTGGCAATAGGAGCGATAAGGGTGGCAATAGGAGCGATAAGGGTGGCTATTGTCAGGTACGATATGTGATGATGTGGGGTTGTGGTGTTAACACTTTTCATGTGATGTTGTGATTTTTTTTGTGTTTATTTTTTTATACCTTGTGTAACTTGTCTTGTTGTTAGTAAATTGATAATAATTTATGTATAAATTGGGAGCTTGTGGCTATTGCCAGGCAGTTTATAAAATGAAATGTGGGTATGAGGTGTCGTGAATTGTGATATGAAATGGGAATATTGGCACGTGAATTGTCCGTGCAGTTGTGATATACAATATGGGCACGAGGTGCTGTGATGAAATGATAATGATATTAGGCACGTGAATTGTCCGCTCAGTTGTGATATGAAATGAGGGCACGAGGTGCCGGGCAAATATGATAATTTAATTATGGGTACGAGGTGCCGTGAAAATATAAAAATGGGTTGAGATCCGTATTTACGAAAAATATAAAAAATGGGTTGAGATCCGTATTTTGATGATTTTGAAATGAGGTGTCAGATGGTGACTTTGTAATTGAAAGAATTATATTCAAAATATTTATTTGGAAGGATTTTTACTTAGAAATAATTATATAAAAGAATTGTATTTTGAAAGTTATTTATTTGAGGAAATTGTATTTGAAAAGATTTATTGAAAGAATTATATTCAAAATATTTATTTGGAAGGATTTTTACTTAGAAATAATTATATAAAAGAATTGTATTTTGAAAGTTATTTATTTGAGGAAATTGTATTTGAAAAGATTTATTGAAAGAATTATATTCAAAATATTTATTTGGAAGGATTTTTACTTAGAAATAATTATATAAAAGAATTGTATTTTGAAAGTTATTTATTTGAGGAAATTGTATTTGAAAAGATTTATTGAAAGAATTATATTTGAAAAATAATTATTTGAGAAAATTATATTTGAAAGAAAGTTATCTGGAAGAATTATGTGAAAGACATTTATTTGAAGGGCTTGATTTAATTAGGTGTAATTGTGTTTATTAATTGTTGAGTGATATTAATGGTATTCTTGTTGTCTATTGTGCATATCACTAGTTGTTTTATCTTGCCTTTATTATTATTTGTTTCCTATTATTTTGTATATCATATTGCACAGGTTATTAGACTAGTGAGTGTCTTGATTGTACCTCGTCTCTACTCCATTGAGGTTAGTCTTGATAATTACTGGGCACCGTTGTAGTGTGCTCACTCTACACTTCTGCACATTTTTATGCAGAGCCAGGTATTGAAGATATCGGACTTGAGCAGAGTTAAAGCGCGATCATAAGGATTCAAGGTAGAGCTGCTTGGCCGTCGCAATCCCTTGGAGTCTTTTCATTTCATTGTACTATTAATTTGTAATCAAACAGTATTGTATATTCGGTCCTCGTGATCATTCCATATATTCAGTTAGAGTTCGTGACTTAGTACTACCAGTCTTGGGAGGTTGTGTATTGTAATTATTTCTGCTGTTAAAATTTAATTCAAAAACAAAAATAGCTTCAAAATATAATAGAAATAGGCTTACCTAGTCTTAGAGACTAGTTGCCATCACGACGCCTGTGGTGGGATTTTGGGTCGTGACAAGTTGGTATCAGAGCTCTAGGTTCATAGGTTTTACGAGTCACGAACGAGTCTAGTAGAGTCTTGCGGATCGGTACGGAGACGTCTGTACTTATCTTCGAGAGGCTACAGAACTATTAGGAAATTTCCATTTCTTTCATTCCTGTCGTGCGGAATTTGTTAAATTTTGAATTTGGACCTTTGTATCTCCATTCTCTCACAGATGGTGAGGACACGTGCTATTGGGTTAGCTGAGCAAGCATCCGCACATACTGCTAGGGCTGCAAGAGGTCGGGGCCGAGGTAGAGGTCGAGGAAGGGCACGTGCTGCGACTAAAGCACCTGTCAGAACAACAGTTGAGGAGCCACTAGTAGCTCCAGTTGGGGGACAGGTACCAGAAGCACCTGTTGTTTACCCCGGACTTCAGGAGACTTTGGCACAGTTCCTGAGTATGTTTGGTACATTAACTCAGGCGGGATTGATCTCTATTGCACCAAACATTCCGCAGATTGGGGGAGTAGTTCAAACTCCTACCACAACTCCAGAGCAGCAGGTTCACGTTGGACAGGTTTCAGGTGTAGTACCGGTACAACCTGTTATTCCGGTTCGGCCTGAGGCATCAGAAGAAGAACAAAAGAGACTTGAAAGGTTTAAGAAATATGATCCACCAACTTTCAGTGGCACAGCCACAGAGGATGCCCAAGGATTTTTGGAAAATTGTCACTGTATTCTCCGCACAATGGGTATTGTGGAAGTTAGCGGAGTTTCCTTTACTACATTTCAACTGTCAGGCATAGCGTATCGGTGGTGGCAAATCTATGAAGAAGGTAGACCAGCCGATGCCACACCATTAACTTGGGCTCAATTTTCAGAAATGTTCTTGAAAGAGTTTGTTCCCCAGACTCTCAGAGATGCGTGGCACACAGAGTTTGAACGGTTGCGTTAGGGCACTATAACAGTGTCAGAATATGCTATCAGGTTCAGTGAGTTAGCCCGTCATGCACCTATTTTAGTTCTTACAATCAGAGAACGGGTTCACAGATTCATTGAGGGGATCGATTATGATATTAAAATATGCATGGCTCGAGAGTTGCAAACTGATGCTCCATTGAAGCAAGTAGTGGATATTGCAAGGAAGATTGAGGGTGTTTTAGGCGAGGAAAGGGAGTGTAAGGAGACCAAAAAGTCTCGAAGGTCTGGAGGATTCAGTGGGTTTTACTCTTTAGCTAGAACCCATTATAGCGGAGGCTCGAGCAGCCGGTTAGCTCAGTCCGCATATCAGATTAATCGGAGTGCTCTAGTTGACAGTGCACCAGCGACACGAGATTCTTATAGTGGTTATTCCAGTTATCCGGCATAGACTCAGTACGAGAAGCCGCGACCTCAGAGGGGTTGTTATGAGTGTGGTGATACTAGGCATATCATGAAAGATTGTCCCAGACTTGGGAGGGGTAGATTTTATCTGAACACTCCAGCCACAAGCTTTATTCCAGCTAATACTCCACGTGCACAGTCAACTAGAGGTGGAGGACAGGCGGTAGTGGGCGCCTAAGAGGTGGAGGCCCGACCCGTTGATTTAATCACTATGATTTGGCTAAGTCCAATACACCAGATGGTGTCGTTACTGGTACGATCCTGATTTTTATTATAAAAGGATATTTTCCTTAATTTGATTCGGTTCTGAATATTGAGGTGAATCCTCCTATTATGCTCCACTCATGGGTGAGCTTCGTAAATTTGCGACCTACTTATATGTGTATCCATGTTGGGAGATTTAAAGATGTGAGCCCGTATCTGTTATTTTATTTATGTACACCATTGAGGGCTATAAGTCCAAAAGTAATTTTTATTATTCATTACAGTGGGTTTAATGCGTTTCGGAATAATTGATTCTAATTTTTATGAATTATACGCACTACCAGTATGAGGGTTCATTATATGTTGTGAAAATTGTTTATGAAATGTATTGAAAAGAAGAAATAAAGGAAATTGAAAATTTCAGTTGGCACAATGTGCAACATAATTGTGACTTGGATTTGAGGACGAGATCCTCGCATTTTTACATGATGTGAAATATTTAAACTGGGCTGCAAGCCGCGATGGAAGTTATATAAGGACGAGGTCCTTGTGGTGAAATGTTTATGAGTTTAAAATTCTCCCTTGCGAAATTTAATTTGCACAATAACATTAATAGAGAGTCATGTCTGTTAGGCTTATTTGATAATGCTTGTATATTTTCTGTTCATAGCCATTTTTGTGCTGTAAATATTGAGTTTTAGCCTATGAGGTGAGTGCCCATGTGGCGTTAAATATGAATCATTTATCCGAGTAAGTAATCATGAGGTCTTCATGCCTCACGTTCTGTTGTCAGTATTGTGAAAATTTGAAACGGGGTGATGGTTAATATGAGATTAATTGATGATGCTGGAATTAATTATGAACAGCTTTTAAGACCAGAGATATGGTGATGAGCATACATATGATGTGCTTCATGTCCTGATATCATTACGATAAGGCAATGTTGAGATTAATATTATTGATATATATCCTGTGGTATTTTGTTGGGTTGTGGATATGTTGTTAGGAGTTGTTTGGGTGTTACTCTGGCAGGTGAATAGGCCCAATTACAGGGGAGACTCTGCCGAAATTTCTGAAAAAAGTTTATGAGTTAGTAAAATTTGGGGGATTAAAATTTACAAAGGAAGAGATGAATTATGTTATGTGTTTGAGGGCGAATGATCCTAAGCGGGGAATAATGTAGCACCCCAGAGAAAGTTTTGAATTACTTCAACACTATTGAGAAAATTTATATGTGAATAGGCACGAGTAGCTATAACCAGTTGAGACTAATACTGTGCGTTGTTGTGAGAAATCAGGCATTTTGGAAATGATTGAAGAGTTAGGGACTTTGCTTTAAAGCTTATAAGAATGGAGAAAAGAAATAATCTCAATTGAGATGGTGTCGTCAGACCCGTGTTAAATTTCGGGAATGTAGAATCACCCATAAGTATGTGTGTAAGAATACACTCAAGTAATTTAAAGTCCTCAGAAAGCTTCTTGGCACGTTCGAGGATGAACGTATGTTTAAGAGGTGGAGAATGTAATGACCCGACTTGTCGTTTTAAGAATTAACGTACCGTTCAATGACTTAAGGTGTCTGCCAACTTCATAATATGAATTATGACCCGCGTGTGTGGTCGAGTTTGATTTATGGATGATTCGGAGTGATTTGGGATACTTAGTCCCTAAGACGAAAGCTTACGTCTTAGGATTTTGACAGTAGTCGGAACTGTATGAAGATGACTCCGTAATGAAGTTCTGATGGTTCTGTTAGCTCCGTTGGGTCATTTTGGACTTAGGAGCGTGTCCGGACTGTGAATCTGAGGTCTGTAGCCAATTTAGGCTTAAAATGGCGAAAGTCGAATTTTTGGAGAATTGGACCGAAAGTAGACTTTTTGATATTAGGATCGGAATGCGATTCTGAGAGTTGGAAAAGCTCCGTTATGTTATTTGGGACTTGCCTGCAAAATTTGACGTCATTCCGGGTTGGTTTGATAGGTTTTGGCACTAGTTTTAGAAGTTGGAAGTTTTTGAAGTTCATAAGTTCGATTTGTGGTGCGATTTGTATTTTCGGCATAATTTGATGTGATTTGAAGCCTCGAGCGAGTCCGTGATATGTTATGGGACTGGTTGGTAAGACTGGATGGGGTCCTGAGGGGCTCGGGTGTATTTCGGGGTGGTTTCGGACCAAATTGGAGCTGTTTGGACTATTGTTGTTGTAGTCTGGTTTCCTTCTTCGCGAACGCGAAGGGAGTCGCGCGTTCGCGAAGAGGAATTTGAGGGGCTAATGATTTGTCCTTCGCGAACGCGAAGCTGTGAACGCGAACGCGAAGAAGGAGCAGGGCAAGCCTTCGCGAACGCGGCCCAGGCAATGTGAATGCGAAGAAGAAAGGAAGATAGGGGCCTGGGGTCGTTTGGCCTTCGCGAATGCGAAGCGTGGAATGCGAACGCGAACGCGAAGAAGGAGCAGGGCAAGCCTTCGCGAACGCGGCCCAGGCAATGTGAATGCGAAGAAGAAAGGAAGATAGGGGCCTGGGGTCGTTTGGCCTTCGCGAATGCGAAGCGTGGAATGCGAACGCGAACGCGAAGAAGGAGCAGGGCAAGCCTTCGCGAACGCGGCCCAGGCAATGTGAATGCGAAGAAGAAAGGAAGATAGGGGCCTGGGGTCGTTTGGCCTTCGCGAATGCGAAGCGTGGAATGCGAACGCGAACGCGAAGAAGGAGCAGGGCAAGCCTTCGCGAACGCGGCCCAGGCAATGTGAATGCGAAGAAGAAAGGAAGATAGGGGCCTGGGGTCGTTTGGCCTTCGCGAATGCGAAGCGTGGAATGCGAACGCGAACGCGAAGAAGGAGCAGGGCAAGCCTTCGCGAACGCGGCCCAGGCAATGTGAATGCGAAGAAGAAAGGAAGATAGGGGCCTGGGGTCGTTTGGCCTTCGCGAATGCGAAGCGTGGAATGCGAACGCGAACGCGAAGAAGGAGCAGGGCAAGCCTTCGCGAACGCGGCCCAGGCAATGTGAATGCGAAGAAGAAAGGAAGATAGGGGCCTGGGGTCGTTTGGCCTTCGCGAATGCGAAGCGTGGAATGCGAACGCGAACGCGAAGAAGGAGCAGGGCAAGCCTTCGCGAACGCGGCCCAGGCAATGTGAATGCGAAGAAGAAAGGAAGATAGGGGCCTGGGGTCGTTTGGCCTTCGCGAATGCGAAGCGTGGAATGCGAACGCGAACGCGAAGAAGGAGCAGGGCAAGCCTTCGCGAACGCGGCCCAGGCAATGTGAATGCGAAGAAGAAAGGAAGATAGGGGCCTGGGGTCGTTTGGCCTTCGCGAATGCGAAGCGTGGAATGCGAACGCGAACGCGAAGAAGGAGCAGGGCAAGCCTTCGCGAACGCGGCCCAGGCAATGTGAATGCGAAGAAGAAAGGAAGATAGGGGCCTGGGGTCGTTTGGCCTTCGCGAATGCGAAGCGTGGAATGCGAACGCGAACGCGAAGAAGGAGCAGGGCAAGCCTTCGCGAACGCGGCCCAGGCAATGTGAATGCGAAGAAGAAAGGAAGATAGGGGCCTGGGGTCGTTTGGCCTTCGCGAATGCGAAGCGTGGAATGCGAACGCGAACGCGAAGAAGGAGCAGGGCAAGCCTTCGCGAACGCGGCCCAGGCAATGTGAATGCGAAGAAGAAAGGAAGATAGGGGCCTGGGGTCGTTTGGCCTTCGCGAATGCGAAGCGTGGAATGCGAACGCGAACGCGAAGGAGTTGGTCAGCTGGTCATCGCGAACGCGACGAGGGGTTCGCGAACACGAAGAGGAAATGATGGGGCAGAAACAATTGGCCTTTGCGAACGCAACGAGGAGGTCGCGAACACCATGAAGGATTTGAGGCAGTTGGGTTTTGGCCTTCGCGAATGTGAGGCAATGGTCGCGAACGCGAAGAAGGCCTATCTGGGCAGAATTTAAAGTCCCAAAAACGGGGGTTTGAGTTCATAACTCAAAAAATCAAAGTTGGAGCTCGGTAGAAGGCGATTTTTGGAGAGATTCTTGCGTTGGTATTTGGGATAAGTGATTCTTATTCAGTTTTAATTAATTTCCATGATTATGTCTTTGAATCCATCGTTTAATTCGGATTTAATGGAGGAAAAATCAAAATTTTTCTAAAATCTTCCAAAAACGAAAATTTAAGATTTAGAAGTCGAGTTATTATTGGAATGCAATAAAATTGGTATGGTTGAACACGTATCGGAATGGGTGTTCGGATTTCATGAAAATTATGTCGGGTTCCGAGAGGCGGGTCCGGCGTTGACTTTTATTGACTTTTTGGAATAAATTTTTAAGTCGACGTATTATTATCCGGAATTGTTTCCAATGAATTTTAATGAAGTTATACAATTAATTTGGATAGATTTGAGCGGTCAGGAGTTCAATTCAAGCAAGAAGGCGATTTTGGAACATCGGCATAACTTCAAAGAGGTAAGTGTCTTGCTTAACCTCGAGTGAGAGAAATTCCCTGTAGGCATTGAGTCTTATGTGCAACTTGGGTAATTGAAAATCATGTACGCGAGGTGACGAGTACGTACTTGGTTTATATGTGCAAATTTTATTGAGTTAAAAGTCTTGAGCATATTGTGTAGTTAATTGGATAACTTTTGGCATGTATTTAATCGTCTACTTATCGTTCCTAAACCCTTGTTGTTGACTCTTGTTATATGACAATGTGATGTGATTGTTATTTGATTATTTATGAAATTTCATGAATTTGCTAGTTTGGTAATTATTGGAATTTAATTTTATTTTGGATTTTTCCCTCAGCAAATAATTAATTAAATGAGCTTAAAAAGAGGTGTTTATATAATTATTGAAAATTTGATCTTTTATGAAGAGTTTGCTTTATGTTGAGTAATTTCTATCTCTATTGATTATTTATGGGTGTTGTACACATTGTGTGGAGCATTTGGCTATTTGCTGTGAAATTAATTGACTTGGTTGTAGCTTTGAAATTTGGTTGCGGCCATTGGGTAAATTATGATATGAATTGATTTTTGTTATGTTGTTGTGATAATTTTCCATGTAAAATGTTGTGTTGTGTGAGTTGTTATTTTGGGGAGATAAGAGTGGCATTTCACCGTTGATATTATGTGGTTATAAGGGTGGCATTTCACTGTTGTGTTTGATGGCTATTGATATTGTCTGGGCGAAGCGATAAGGGTGGCTAAAGGAGCGGTAAGGGTGGCAATATGAGCGATAAGGGTGGCTATTGATATTGTCTGGGCAGAGCGATAAGGGTGGCTATAGGAGCGATAAGGGTGGCTATTGTCAGGTACGATATGTGATGATGTGGGGTTGTGGTGTTGACAATTTTCATGTGATGTTGTGATTTTTCTTGTGTTTATCTTATTTATACCTAGTGTAACTTGTCTTGTTGTTAGTAAATTGATAATAATCTGATTTATGTATAAATTGGGAGCCTGTGGCTATTGCCAGGCAGTTTGTAAAATGAAATGTGGGTATGAGGTGCCGTGAATTGTGATATGAAATGGGGATATTGGCACGTGAATTGTCCGTGCAGTTGTGATATAAAATATGGGTACGAGGTGTTGTGATGAAATGATAATGATATTAGGCATGTGAATTGTCCTCTCAGTTGTGATATGAAATGAGGGCACGAGGTGCCGGGCAAATATGATGATTTAATTGTGGGCACGAGGTGCCGTGGAAATATAAAAATGGGCTGAGACCCATATTTACGAAAAATATGAAAAATGGGCTGAGATCCGTATTTTGATGATTTTGAAATGAGGTGTCACATGGTGACTTTTTAATTGAAAGAATTATATTCAAAATATTTATTTGGAAGGATTTTTACTTAGAAAGTATTATATAAAAGAATTGTATTTTGAAAGTTATTTATTTGATGAAATTGTATTTGAAAAGATTTATTGAAAGAATTATATTTGGAAAATAATTATTTGAGAAAATTATATTTGAAAGAAAGTTATCTAAAAGAACTATGTGAAAGACATTTATTTGAAGGGCTTGATTTAATTGGGTGTAATTGTGTTTATTAATTGTTGAGTGATATTAATTGTATTCTTATTGTCTGTTGTACATATCACTAGTTGTTTTATCATGCCTTTATTATTATTTGTTTCCTATTATTTTGTATATCATATTGCACAGGTTATTAGACTAGTGAATGTCTTGACTGTACCTCGTCTCTACTCCATTGAGGTTAGTCTTGATACTTACTGGGCACCGTTGTGGTGTGCTCACTCTACACTTCTGCACATTTTTATGCAGAGCCAGGTATTGAAGATATCAGACTTGAGCAGAGTTAAAGCGCGATCATAATGATTCAAGGTAGAGCTGCTTGGCCGTCGCAATCCCTTGGAGTCTTTTCATTTCATTGTACTGTTAATTTGTAATCAAACAGTATTGTATATTCGGTCCTCGTGATCATTCCATGTATGCAGTTAGAGTTCGTGACTCAGTACTACCGGTCTTGGGAGGTTGTGTATTGTAATTATTTCCGCTGTTAAATTTTAATTCAAAAATAGAAATAGCTTCAAAATATAATAGAAATCGGCTTACCTAGTCTTAGAGACTAGGTGCCATCATGACGCTTGTGGTGGGATTTTGGGTCGTGACAGAGCGTGTTCGGAATTTTATTTGGAAGTCCATAGTTAAATTAGGCTTGAAATGACTAAAATAAGAATTTAAGTTTAGAAGTTTGACCGGGGAGTTGACTTTTTGATATCGGGGTCGGAATCCAGTTTCGAAAATTTTCATAGCTCCGTTATGTCATTTATGACTTGTGTGAAAAATTTGAGGTCAATCGCACTTGATTTGATAGGTCTCGACATCGAATGTAGAAGTTGAAAATTTTAAGTTTCATTAAGCTTGAATTGGAGCATAATTCGTGGTTTTAGCGTCGTGTTATGTGATTTGAGGTTTCAAATAAGTCTGTATGATGTTTTAGGACTTGTTGGTATATTTGGTTGAGGTTCTGAGGGCCTCAGGTGAGTTTCGGATGGTTAATGGATCAAAACTTGGACTTAAAACAGTTGCTGCAATTTTTTCTTTCTGCTTGAAATTCTTGGTCAAGATCGAGGCCAAGATCGAGGCCATGATCGAAGCCACGATTGAGGCCGAGGATCGAGGCCATGATCGAGGCCGAGGATCGAGGCCATGATCGAACCACGATCGAACCACGATCGAGGCCGAGGATCGAGGTCATGATCGAGGGCTGCCTAGGCAGTATTATAAAAGAGGGCATTCGTCGCATTCGCCATTTTTAACAAACTAGAGCTTGAGTAGAGGCAATTTTTGATAGATTTTCAAAGAAAAGACATTGGGATAAGTGATTCTAACTCGGATTTGGTCAATATACACAAATATATCATTATTTTCACCATTTAATTAGTGTTTTGAAATTGAAATTTGGGAAATTTTTAGAAATCTAATAGAAACGAATTTTTGAGATTTCGGTATCGATTCGGAGTCGGATTTGAGTGAAACTGGTATGGTTGGACTCGTAATTGAATGAGTTATTGGATTTCGCATCTTTCGCCGGATTGCGAGATATGGGCCCCACAGACAAAGTTTTAATTAATTTCGGATTTTTATTGAAAAATGTAGTATTTTCTTATGGAATTGATTCCTATATTTTTAGTAATTGTATCGAATTGTTTTGGCTAGATTCAATCTATTCAGAGTTGTATAATCGAGGAAAAGGCCTTCTAGTCGATTAAATTGGAGCAAATTGAGGTAAGTCTCTTGTCTAATCTTGTGAGGAAAAACTTACCCCATAGGTAATTAAAGTAATAATTGTTGCTAATTGTGGGGGCTACGTACGCAC
>AWOL01S0065488.1:9584-25137 GCA_000715115.1 Nicotiana otophora
AGATTTAGGCTTTCTAAATTTTGGTAAATAGAAACAAGGAACACCAGCTTAATGTGTTTATGGATCACAACATAATCTGGACCATAAAAGATTTGAATCTATTGAGTATGGAGGTCAATGTTATGTTCTTTTAGCCTAGTGTGGCTGAAATTTAATATATGTCGTGGACCGACAAATTTTGATGTTTTATTAATTGTAAAGTTCAAAGACAAAGTTAAGATTTTTTTTCTCTCCTCACCGTTAATGACGGAATAAGAGCATGTTTGCCCAAGTTTTTGAGAGGCCAAAAGTTTGAACAAAGGTCACCAAAATTTAAACTCTATACAGATATTTATTTTTAAGAAAATGATATTGTATATTCGCTTTCGAGATCATAGTTGAAAAATTATATATTTTTTGTGTGTTTATATATACACTTTTACGATTGTCGAATATAAATAATTTGGCCGCAGGCTAAAAGTGATTTTTGTTCTTACGTTTTATTTTAACATCTATAGAATTATATTAACCACAGATGGTTAATCAAGAATGGTGACACAACATTCACTGCCACAATGTACTACATATAAGTACTACCAACGATTGTGCCCGTTAATTGTTGTCCTTTATTTTCCCTTAGCTATTCTTTCTGTTATGTTTTGTGTCCAAAAAAGTTTGTTTCATTTTGACCCCATCCCTTCACCAAAAGGTCGAGGTAAAGTTTACTTCCTTTATTTGAAATAAATAAATAAATAAGCGTGGAAAAAATGTTACGGCAAATAGAAATTTGTGGGATCTAGTGTTGAATATGGACCGAGTTGGTTCGGTTTTTATCAAAACCAAATCAAATCATCTATATCGGTTTGGATTGGTTCGGCTTTATCGGGTTTTTCGGATTTTCGGGTATTTATGTTACATGAATATTATTCCAATCTTACTTTGTTAAAGTTATAGATAAAGTTTTGATTAGTGAATATATTCTTAGTAAATATCAAAAGAATTGACAAATATATGATCTATTAAAATATTCTAATGAGAGAATCTTTTTAGTAACACATGATAATTATTTTCTTAGTCGTCTAAAAATAATTTTTTTGTTAATATACACTTTCAAGGTTAACATATGATAGGATTCTAAATATTTTTACATTTTTTAAAGAAAATTCAATATAAAGTCTTATATATATATATATATATGTCGGTTTGATTCAGATTTTTTTAACTCAATACCAAATCTAGTCGAATTTTTTAATCGATTTGTTTAATTTTTCGGTTTGATGCAGTTTTCTGGTTCGATTTGAACACCCAGTAAATCTATGCCAAATGAGATACTAATATGTTAATGTGCTTGTTGATGGTGGCCACGTGGTGACCAATTATAAGTCTCTCATTTATGATCAATCTGAAATGGGAGATTCAATAATCTTTAATGGTGCAGATTCTAGCATTCCATGTGAATTACCAACCCAATAATTTTTTGGTACATTTTCATGCCCTTTTGTTGCAATGCAGATCCTCAATATTTTTAATATAAATCTTATTGTGCACCAAAAGAATTAATCAAATGCATGCATTCTTTTCCTCTGTACCTACAGCTAAACTATCATTGAATGAAGTTTTTGTCACTTAAAATGTGAATTCTTTCACAATTTTCATGCTTACGAATATTATATGGTGCATAGTCAAAAATGGAATAATGCGCGCTTCATACCTAAAGGAGTAGCACTAATATTTGAAAAGCCAATCAATTGTTATTTGACTATAATTTCGTAAAAGTATTTCTTTCTATAAAAACGTTGGGATATGTAAAAAATTCTTTTAGAATTTTACATATGTTTTACCTTAAAAAACTACAAAATAAATTTTCAAATTGTCACTAAAATTGATTACGTTGACCTTCGTTCTGAACGGAGTGCGCAACATTTGCTTAAATATTTCCATTCAAAGATAAAGTAGTGTAGGCAAAGCCATATCGAGTCAAAGCATTCAAAAACACTTGTTCAAAGCAGTGAAAGTTTCTTGGAAAGTAAGTTTATTGGAAAAATAATTGGTGTAGTTGTCAGTTCCAATATTCAAATATCGTCAATGCCCTTACGTGGCGGGTACCAGGAAGATGTATTAAAGAATCCACTAACAATCTCTATTTCAAAATGAGTGAGCCATTATGCAAAATAATTAGTTAATTAAAAACATGATAAATTTACTACATTCACGGATATCTACCCTTTAAAAAATTACAAAAATAAAGATATCACAAAATAATGTGACCTTTCATATTTGTGTAAACAACAAAATCAAACTCTATCAGCCGAGAAGCTAGCATCACAACGACTATTCAGCTGACCACTCTTCTTCCTCGTCCTTCAAAGCTATTTATTTCTCTCCATAACATTAATAAGTAATAAATTTCAAAGTCCAACAGTTTTGATCACTTCTCATCTTGTGTGCCGAACCCCTCTCAAAATAGTTGTGCTGAGCATGGGTAGGTTCTAAGTGACCGTGCACGACTAGTTGTAAGTGGTTGAATTGAGCACCGAAAGTTTCCAAGAGGCCGTGCTGAATACGAGTAGGTTTTAAGTGACCGTGTTGAACATGGCAGGTCTCAAGTAGCCGTGCAGAGCACAAGAAAGTTCCAAGTGGTTGTGCCGAGCACAAGTAGGTTGCTAGTGATACAAAGCATGAATAGGTTCCAAATGTCATGTTAAGCACGGGTATATAGGTTCCAAGTAGCCGTGCTAAGAATGAGTAGGTTCCAAGTGCCGTTCTGAGTACAGAGTAGGTACCAAGTGGTCAGAGGCGGAGCCAAGATTTTAGCTTTATGAGTTCTGGATTTTAGAACGACGACGTTAAATACTAACTGAGTTCTAGATTTAATATTTGTTCATATTTAATAAATTTCTTAACATAAATATATTATTTTAGCAAAAACTACTGGTTCAAAATGATCGTACATAACGCGAGGAAGTTACAAGTGACCATGCAGAGCACCAGATTTAAAAAGAATTTTTTTTAACTTGTACAGTCAAACATCTCTATAACAACTTTTTTTGTTTCGAATATTTTTAAATGTTATAGCGAAGTGCTGTTATAGAGATTATATATTATAACATAATATAAAAATTAATTCCGAAAAAACTTAATTTTTATAGAGGAGTGTTGTTATATAGGAGTGAAACCTAAATGGAGGGAGTAGCATGTTAACCACTGTACTATTTTGCCCAACAAAAGGTTTGGCAAGAATGGTGACACAACATTCATTTTCTCAGTGTACATATAAGCACTTCCAATAATTGTAGTTAGTATCTTTTAATGTGTCTTTTGGTTGTCCTTTTTTGCCTTCTTCTGCGTTAAGTAGTTGGATTCGAAAATCCTCACGTTTCTTTTCCCTTATAGCTGCTCTTTACGAGTTACTCTATCCGTTCCAGTTTATGTGAATTTGTTTGACTGAATACGAATTTTAAGAAAAAGTAAAAAATTTTAGAATTTGTGGTCCTAAACAAGTTAAAAAGGAGTTCAGAGTATTTATGTGATTATAAAAGGTTCTCATTAAGGGTAGAATTGAAAGTTTAAGCTAAATTGTTTCCAAATTTAAAAATTAATCATTCTTTTTGAAACGGACAAAAAATAAAATATTCGCGTGAAGAGGGAGTAGTTATATTCTTCATTGGTCATCACTTCATCATCGGTTTTTTTTTCTCATCATCAGTACGGTTACTTCTAAAGTTAGCGCCTCTTCCAAATTCTCTCCAATTTCTTCGTTATATGTTTGTGTCCAAAAAAGATTGGTCTCAGATTGACCCCATGCCCTCTCCAAAAGGTCACAATTTTATGGGAGGGAAAGTTTACTCTTCCTTTATTTTATTTTTTAAAAAAGTTGAAGTTGAAAAAAAAGAGTTATGTATGTTGTATATAATTTTGTGCACCCTACTGCAAATATACCAAAAATGATATAACCTATAATTTTAATTAATATAATGTTCTTGTACATCAGTGGCCATGAGGTGATCAATTATAAGTCCCCCATCTAAAATCAATCTTGAATGGGGGATTCAAATCTTTTATGGTCCAGACTCCAGCATTCCATGTGTATTACCAACCCAATAATTTTTGTACATTTTATACCTTTTTGTTATAATATAGATGTTCATTCTTTTTTCAAAAATATAAATCTTTTGGTATACCAAAATTTCGTCAAATGCTTACATTCTTCTCCTCTATACATGCACCTCAGTTTTATCATTGGACAAGGTTTTGTCACTTGAAATTTGCATTCTTTCACAATTCTCGAGCTTACAAATATATGATGAATAATAGTCAAATGGAATAATGCTCCTTTATTAAGAAGAGAAGCACAATTATTTGAAAAATGATTCGACTTATATTTGACCATAATTTTTGAAAATTGTAAACGACAAATTGTAGTTATTTTACGTAAATTTCTATATATGTAAATTCGCCTTTTCAGGATTTCTTTTCTTCTCAAATTGCTGCTGAAATTGAATATGTAAACCTTCGTTTTTTTGCAAATTTGTTATTGAACGAGGGTGGATAAGATTCTTATATAAATATTATGATAATAGATCAAATATTAGTTTTTGCGTAACTATCATTATTTTCGACATTTGTGGTTAATGCTTGGTTATTCTAATGATCTTGTAAATTACTTCGAACTTGGAAGTTACGTTCTATGCTCTCACCATCGAAAAATAATTTATAGTTCCAATAATGAGATGTCGTCAATGCCCTAACGTGGCGGAAGATTAGGGAAATGTATAAAGGAAAATTCCATTAACATTCTCTGTTTCAAAATAAGTGCGCTAAATTTTTCCGTTTAGTTGAATTTTGCCAAAATTTCTATATTCACGGAGATCTGCCTATTAAAAAATTATGTAATTACACAAATAACATAAATAAAGATACAAAAATAATAGCACCATTATTTTTATGCGAACAACAAAATCAAGCACCTTAAGGAAAATTTTAAATTCGGAAAGTATTAATGAAAGTTAAAAAAAAAAACACTCCTCTACCTATTTTCAATTGCTTCAATTTGTGCGTTAGCAAGTTTATGTATATTTATGCTGTTGTAGATCTAATATCCAATCCTAGAGTTGAATAGTTTCCGAGAATTAATGTTATGTGGCGTATTATGCTTGTTTTCATTTGTTATTCCATGAATTCAATCTTACTATATGCTTTTTTTGTGTTAAATGAACTACTTGCTCCGGCTCAAATTATGTGATGGAGTTTAACTCGCCACAGAGTTTAAGAAAAAAAAATCTTTTAAAACTTATGGTCTATAACAATTATAGATATTAATTATTTATTTTTAACTAATATAATTGATTTTGTCTCTTTTTAACTTTCATCTAATTTTTTGAATATGTGAATTTTATTAAAAGATTTACGATCCAATTTTGCACTAAAAATTAAGTATTTTAATCCTTGCTGGTTCACATAAATAAACTAGGATAAATGGGACAAAGGAGTACTTTCTTGGAATTATCTGACCCCCGAAACTCCATACAGTCGCGAAACATCATAGCGACTATTCAGCTGACCACATTTCCTCCTTGTCCGTTTTTCCCCTCTTAAGTATTTATCTCTCCATAAATAATAAATCTCAAAGTCTAACAATTCTGATCACTTCTCTAATTCGTGTGTGCCGACCATTTCAAAACCCCACCCTCAGTTTCTATATATATATAAACATTGTGATATATTGTTTCGTCAAATTTCACTTGCCACAGCTCTCATAAAACAAGGAACTCAGTCTTCTCTTTGGGAAACCAACAATTATTCTTTGACGATTAAGTTATGAAGAAAGGGAGAGGTTTCAGACTTGGGCGGAGGTTGGTGAGAGTTTTCAGCTGTTTTATTCGCCGGAGAACAAAGGCAAGAGTCGGACATAAGCGACTGAGTTCTCAGGGATGTGCCAGCAGAGCCATTTCAAAGCTACGCAAATTGGGAAGCTTGCTGAAGCATGGAGCAAAAGGTCTCTGCTTTGCTAAACCCAATTCGGGTTACATAAGGGTCGGGCAAGAACCGATTGATCCAAAGCAAGTGGGTGTACCGAAAGGGCACTTGGCTGTGTACGTGGGCGAGAAGGTAGATGATACGTATAGAGTTGTGGTGCCTGTGATATACTTTAATCACCCTTTGTTTGCGGATTTGTTGAGGGAAGCAGAAATGACTTATGGGTATAATCATTCGGGTGGGATCCAAATCCCGTGTCGGATATCTGAATTTGAGAACGTTAAATCAAGAATCGCCGCCACGGGCGGTGGTGGAAACTGCCGTGGATAGCGGAGGTGGAAGCATAATTATTGATGAGCTGTGGCTGAGTCAGTGGACAGTGATGTAGGAGTTGTGAACACATGGGTAAAAAATTGTAACGTGCAATGGCACAACCCTCCATCTTAATTAGGCCTTTCTTTCGCCGAGAGATAAGGGCACGTTGATATGGGGAGGTTTAGTTTATGTTAGTTTTTTTTAGTATTTGTAAAAAAAAAAAGGTTTACAATGATGGCAAATGTTCTGGGTGTGAAGGGTTTATTTGTACAAATTTTTGTTAACCTTCTAGCTCAAATCTCAAATGGACGCATGTATTAGTTTGGCTCCCAAAATATTAATGGACGCATGTATTAGTTTACATGTTACAAGAATTGAATGTATCTGGGACTAACATAATTAATAGTAATACCTATTCTTTATCCGTAAAATGGTATAGTTGAATTTGTATGTGGTTTCTAGACAAGTAAACTATTTATCATGAAATAATATAATAATTGAAAAAATATACGATACTTAGCCTTAGAATGTGGATGAGACATCAGTAATGATAATCCCGTAAACACGGTTTCCGGGCACAACAATGATGAGATCAAAAAGCAATAAAGTCAAATTGTATAAAGCTTTGTATAGAATATAGTATATGTTTTTGTCAGAAAATTCGTGTCCTTTACAATGGTAACTCAGCTCACTATTTATAGCTATGTCTAGGGAAAGAGGTCATAAGATTATGCCCTCCTTTAATGCCAATTATGAGGGTCATTGATGAAGATGTAACGATGAACATAAATGCCAAATTCTCTGTAACGGATCGTCGCTCCTAATGCTGTATAATAATCTTTAGTAAATGCTACCGGCGCAGAGCATTTAATACACATTTATGAACGTTATCCTTTCCGGTGACAAGCGGAGTGGCTGCGTTCGGTCCTCAACCATCCCATCTTGGATTCCATGTGTCCTCCTTTTAGTCAGCCACACGCCATATCATATTTTACTTTATACAGATAGTCCCCCTGCTTTCCGGTGATATAACTTTGTGTTACCGGGAAGTCGGTAGAAATATCTTTTTGGCGGGAATTACTATAATTCCCTCTGAAGTTCCCTGACAGTTGATTAGACGCACGTCTCTCCGCATTTAATGCTCCGAACACGCGTCATCCCATGATTTAGTACAACTTTTGCCTATTATCGAGGTAATCATGGCCATGAATTTAGACGTCAAAATTTTACTTATACACAACTTTCTTTTCCTTTGCGTTTCACAATTGCTTGAGTTCTGATTTGCATCCTTGTTTTCCCTTCTATTTCTAATTTTCTTCAAACACAAACTCTTTTCTTCTTTTCCAATGACTTCTTCCTCTAAACGTGTTGGTTCTCGAAAGAATAAGAACAAAATCGAGGATTCCATTCCTCCAACAGTGGGTTCCATCATCCTAAGAAGGCTTAGTACTTCGAAGGATTTCGAAGAGAAATTTCCTACTACTAACCCTGGTACATGCACTATTAGTAGGTACCCTTCTTCCATTCGTCCTTCTAGTATTCCTGTTATGAAGGAGGACTGCCGCTGCAATGAGTTGGAAATTATTGCTTCTGATCTATCGGAGCGAGTGACCCTTCCCAAGGAAGGTTTTACATACCTTTTCACGTATCCCTTTACTTTGGGTGCGTTTTCTTTGAGCGGAGAGCTTGATTCTGTGATTGCGGAGTTTTTCCTTCGCTACCAGGTGTGTTTGGCGCAGGTAAGTCGTTCAATGTGGAGGACGGTCGCTGGCCTCCGACGTTTGTGCCAAGAAATTGGAGATGAGCTAACCTTTGCTCATATGATGAATCTCTATTTCCCAAAAATCTTTCGCGGGGGAATGATAAACCTTTGCAAGCATGGCCACCATGCTTTGTTGTCTAGCATGGATGATGACAATGACCGTGGGTGGATAGAATGGTTCATTGCAGTTGCCACCAATGACATCGTCCCGCCAACAGCTTCATCCTTTCCGGTTGCTTGGAAGCACACTCGTAAGTTCTTTGTATAATATTCCCTTTACTAGATATTCTTCTATGGCCGTGTCATCTCTTTACCCTTCGCATGTTTCAGCAACTCGATGGATCCCACCGGTGGTGGAAGGTTTGGACCGGTGGGTTCAGAAGATCTTGGACGTCACAACGCCCGAAACTTGTTCGTGGAAAGAACTGGCCCTTAAATACGGGTGGAAGGCCAAAAATCATGGTAACTTTAATTTACCTTGCTTCCATTTTTATATTTGAAGAACTTAGTTGAACCTTTCTAACTTGTTCACAGAATTAGGTCTACCTGCGGGCTCTGTTGCTGTCTCCGAGGAGGACGTTCTGGTTGATCCTGCTGATGCAGCGAGGTTGCTTCAGGAAACACTTACTCGAACAGGCATCTCCAGGCCTGTTTCGGGTGTGTATACTTCTTTACGGAGTCCGCGGTCGGAGGATACACAAACAAAGAGAAGACACTCCTCTGCGGTCGGGTAAAAGAATAAAAGGGCAAATATTGATGCCCCCGAATCATCTCCGGTGGCGATGATGACTGGTCCTCCTTCTGGGCCGGTCGTAGATACCGTGATGATTGATGATGATGAAGAAGTTATTGATGATGGAGCTTCTTTACACAGAAGGCGACGATCCTCTTCATCTCAACAGGATGCTCGACATGTTGAGATAGTTACACCAATAGAAGACGATGTCTCGGCACTTTGGGGAGAATCTGATTTGGTAGAAGATGCCAACTCCCATTTTCGGGCCCCAAATGCTGCAACCGGTGCTGCGGGGCTGAGCATCGGATCCTTGTCGTCTTTGGTTGGCGAGCATCAAACAACCAGCACTGCATTTCATGCAACTTCTTCTCACTCTTCAACTCCATAAACCTCATCTTCACCTTCACCAACACCAGCAACTGCTACGTCATTTCCATCTTCGTCTACTCTTCCACCAGCGGTTGCTACACCATCTCCATCGGCCGCACCTGTCCACGAAGAAGGTGTTCCTCTTCCACAGTCCCCAGTTCATAGGAATTTGGGGCAAAATTATGCTACTCCTTCTGAAGATCCACAAAGGAGGAGGAATATTATTCTTTCGGTCTCTACCGGGTGCAACCTGCTATCACGACCGGTGGAGCTTGTGAATTACCTGAAGCCTTTGGCTTCAGAAAAAGATTGGGAAAATATTCAGACACTCTCGGGAGAGTGTTTGTTGAACAACGCTATGCATAATGCCACGGCGATACGTTCCTTCCTTCCTCTGTTATTTCTTCTACTTTTGAACGAATGTATTCTAAGTTTTATCTCATCTTATTTTATAAGCCAACTTTCTTGCTTCTGAGGCCCTTCAAAGGTTGATTCGTGAGAAGGAAGAACTTACTTATGAACGAGATTAACTTTTGGCGGAACGGGACCAGAGTGTTCTCCGCCTCTCGGAATTAGAAACCAGAGCTACTGAGGCCGTTGTTTTGGAGGCTCGTTTGCAGCAAAGCGAGCAAGAAGTGATAACCCTTGTCTAAGATATTGGGCCGCCCTCACGTTAAAATGTTGATTAAGGAAGAATCAATGCCCAGTATCCAAAATGCCATCGGGGAAAAATACACCCAAAGCCGCATATGAGAAGGACACAAAAAGCAAACTTGCGCAAATATTCATAGAAACCCTCACGTAAAAGGAAAACTTGCTCAAATATTCATAAAAACCCTCACATAAAAGGGACAATACTCAGAACCAAAATGCTTGGAAGAAAAGGCATCTGAGACTACACATAGTAAAGCATGAATTGAACAACATACGCATAATGCTTGAGCTAATGCAAAAGTTAAAGGCTTGCATGGATATTTAAACGAAAGTAAAACTCAAACGATACTTGAGAAAAAATAATATGTCTTTATTTACAAGAACGGGCTAAAACATTACGAGTACAAAATAGGAAAAGAAAGAAAAAGCTAAATTGCGGCGCCTCCGGTACCAGTAGGAAGAGAAGTATCTGCATTGCCGGGAAAAGTAGGTGGTTCCGCCGATGGCTCAACGCTTTACCCAATTTGGTCTTCATCCTTATCACCTTCCTATCCCTCTTTAGTTTTTGAAAACTCGGAACCGGAATCAGAAGAACATGGAGAATAACTGCACCGGGAGTCCATTTTTTGCAGCCAACTCAAGCTCTCGGGCCTTAGCAATTTTTTTGCATCAACATCAGTGATACCACCTTTGGCCTCTTCCAAGATTTTTCTCCTCATTATATACATGGAATACGTTTTTTCAACAATGAGGGAAGTCGATCGATACTTAAGTTCTTCTTTGAGTTTAGTAACCTCGGCGGAAAGAGTTTCCCGGGCAGATCTAGCAGATTTAAAGCTGGCATCGAGCTCGCGGACAGTTGAACTAAAGAGCCTATTATGCTCGATAGTTTTCTGTACTTCTTTTCTACCTGGGCATGTTTCACCTCCACAGCAGCAAGCTCTTCGCTTTTGGAGTTCAAGGTTGCTTCCAAGTTAATCATTCTTTCAGCGGAAGTAGCCTCACGGTCGGTTGCAGCAAGAACAACGTTCTGGACTTCTACCCATTTGGCCTTGGCCTCGTCAAATTAGAGAGGGCCCTCTTATGTTTACGGTACTCTTGAGGAGGACGTCTCCTGTTTATTACGGTACTAACATTTGAAGTACATGTTTAATTTTTAAATGACAAAGATAACTCATCGTTCAGACTTTCATTCCTTCTATTTTCAGAAATTACATAAGCATTTTGCTATGAAAAAAAGAAAAAGAAATTGCCATTACTTATGGCTATCTTGTACAACTTGTTTCTACGGGGCTAGTTGCGCAGTCCCCGGTCCCGATGATGTTCTGGATTTTCGTTCCCGGTTGACGTGGAAATTATTATTGCCATATCCTCATATCATTCCCACCCTAGTGTTTGAATGCGAAGAATGCGAATTTAAACACTGGAAGTCTTGTTTCTTCGAAGGTTCCACCAATGAATTACTAGGTAATCCTTCACTCGACAACATATCTTATTTGCCCTTAGGAATCTATGGTATCGAGCGAAAGAATACCTAACAGTCCTCTGGTGGTTTGTGCTTGTGAACGGTCGGATAACCTCTCTTCGGTAGCAAACCTAACTTCCCGGTGGGAATTTGCTATCGAACCAAAGATTACCCAATCGTCCACGAGTGGAAGCTTGTTCGTTTGCCTTGCTATCAAAGGTCTTATTGCTGCTATCTTCGTAGTATGATTTTTGTGGTTGCCTCGTTAAAAACCTTGTCTCAATTCTGGTTGTCCAGCTCATATGAACCTTTCCCAGTGACAGCTGGAATCCATTAAGGACCTTCCGACGTTGGACCTAGCTTCGTTGAGCTATCGGGTATTTTGTGTTACTTTCCTTAGAACCAAATTTACTACTTTGAAAAAATGGAAGTTGGCTCTTCGATTGTAATATTGCTCCATCCTCTTCTTTTGAGCTGCCATTATTACATGCGCCAAGTCCCTGCGTTCCTCGAGCAATTCCAAGTTGATTAGCGTTGCTTCGTCATTCGATTCTTTATTTGTATGAGAATATCTCAATGTGGGTTTGCCCACTTCAACTGGGATTAGGGCTTCAGCACCATACACGAGAGAAAATGAGTTTCTCCTGTACTTGATTTGGCCGTTGCTCGGCAGGCCCATAAAACTCCGGGCAATTCTTTGGGCCATTTGCCTTTTACTGCTTCTAACCTTTTCTTGAGGTTTTGAATAATCACTTTGTTTGTTGACTTTGCTTGACCGTTTGCGCTCGGATGATAAGGCAAAGATGTGATTCTCTTTATTTTCAGGTCTTCGAGGAACTTTGTAACTTTCGCACAGACAAACTGTGGCCCATTGTCGCATGTATTGTTTTTGGTATTCCGTACCTGTAAATTATATTTTACCATAGGAAATCGACTACTTCTAGTTCTCCGATCTTATGATAAGAACCTGTTTTCACCCATTTAGAAAGTTTATCAGTCAAAATTAAAAGAAATCTTACCTTTCTAGGAGTCGGTGGCAACGGTCCGACGATGTCCATCCCCCATTTCATGAACAACGATGGGGACAGAACCGAATGTAAGGGTTCTGCCGGCTGATGTACTAGTGATGCGTAACATTGGCACTTATCACATTTTCGTACGAAATCTTTGGTGTCTTATTCCATGCGATTCCAATAATATCCTGCCCATACTAATTTCAGCAGCAAAGACTCTGCGCCTGAGTGATTGCCGCATATCCCTTCGTGGATTTCTCTCATGACATAATTGGCTTCTAATGCTCCTAAGCACCGGGACAATGAGCCTTGGAAAGACTTTCTATACAATTGGCCTTTCTTGAAGCTATAACGTGCAACTTTGGCACATAACGCCCGTGGTGCTTTGGGGTCGTCGGGCAACTTTCCATGCTCGAGGTAGTTGATTATTTCATTTCTCCAGTCCCAGACCAGACTAGCCGAATTTACCTCATAGTAACCATCCGTATGCAGGACTTAGCTCATCAGTTATACAATCGTTCCGGACTCCGATCCCTTTATTTCTGTCAAAGATCCTGTGTTTGCTAATGCATGCGCTTTCGTGTTATCCTCCATCGGGATATGAGTAATTGACCACTCCTGGAATCGTGCCAAAAATCCTGGACATTTACCACGTATTGTTGCATACGCTCTTCTTTGGTATCAAAGATCCCGTAGACCTGATTTACCACTAGTTGTGAGTCACATTTGATTTCAATAACCTCGGAATCGAGTCCCCGGGCCAATTCGAGCCCTGCAATCAAAGCTTCATACTCTGCTTCATTATTAGTTAAAGGGACAGTTCTGATGGCTTGCCTTAAGGTTTCCCCTGAAGGCGTGATTAAAACTATTTCGAGCCTGGACCTTTTTACGTTTGAGTCTCCATCCGTAAATACGGTCCAAACCCCTGATGTCGATTTCGACACCATTACTACCTCCTTGGTTGCCATAGGTAGCATTCCCGAACTAAAATTGGCCACGAAGTCAGCCAAGACTTGTGACTTAATTGTAGTCATTGGTTTATATTCTATGTCAAATTCACTTATTTCGATGGCCCATTTGGCCAATTTGACCGAGAGCTCTGGTTTATGAAGGATGTTCCGCAAAGGGAAAGTAGTTACCACAGCTATTGGGTGGCATTGAAAATAGGGCCTCAACTTTTGAGCGGCGACTTAAAGAGCTAAGGCCAGTTTTTCTAAATGTGGGTAGCGAGCTTCTGCTCCCGTTAAAGTTTTATTAACATAATAAATAGGAAATTGCGTACATTTGTCCTCTCGGACTAAAACTGCACTTACCGCAACTTCTGAAATCGCGAGGTAGACTAGAAACGTTTTACCTTCATTTGGTTTCAAGAGAAATTGAGGGCTTGATAAGTACTTCTTCAGGTCCCTCAAAACCTGCTGGCACTCCGTTGTCCATTCGAAATTCTTCTTCTTTTTGAGCATTGTAAAGAAGCGATGACATTTTTCCAACGACCGAAAAATGAACCTGCTCAAAGCAGCTGTTACACCCTGTGCGTCCCAAGGTGACGTAATGAATATAAAACTTGTTAATCATGATTTAAATTATTTTAAATCATGATATGACTATATATGATGTTTGGATATCATATATAAAGTTTGAAAAAAATCAAATTTAAGTTGCGAAAAAATCGACTAAGGATTTGCCTGGTAACAGATCTTTTTGCAAAATAAATTTCGTATTCTATAAGAGGTTTTTTTGGGACATATTATATACAAAATTGAAGGTCTACGAGTCTAATTTCCAATGCATTAAACCGTTCGCTGATACGACATCGGAGTAGAGAGAGATCTACATTTTTGTGGTTGGGACCCACTTGAGACGACCTCCAACCTTACGTTTTTTTAAACGTGTTTCAGATTCATTGCGGGTCAATTTTCACCCAATTTTCATCTAACAGCTCTCCGAAACCCTCTCTAACATATCCCAAGTTCTCAAGAACCAAACTCAAGGGAAATCAACTCAAATCACATCAAAGGTGTTAAGGACTACAAGAGAATGCTTCAATAAAGTTGTGGTGTGATTGAGGTCTATTGTGAGCTAAGTTGAGACAGGATTTCGAGTTGTAGCTACTTTCGAAGGTATGTATAACATCTTCTTGATTTGTGCCTAAGGTTAATCTTGTGTTGGTTGTGTTGTTTGCGTGAGAAACTATAAGATAGCACTTAAAAGAACATGGGATGTAGTTGTCTTTGGTTGGACTATTGTATGGCTAAATATATGATTTGTGGTGGCTGAAAATTGTAAGAAAAAATTTGATAATGTTGTGGCTGCTGTTGTTAAGATTTTCTAGGTGTTAATTAAGTTTATTGAAGAAGAAAAGATGAAAAAACAAGTAATTGACGATAAAAATTAAGGTACTAGACGTATGGGGCTGTTTTGGAAGGCATTTTGTGGATGTTTTCAACTAGAAATAATATAGTACATATAAGTATGATGTTATGAAGGTTATAAGCTAATTTATGGAATAAGATTTGGCTTCAATTTATATCTTGTTGTGAGTAAAAACGAGCTTGCCGCTCAATTTGGTTGTTAAGATAATTGGAGAAGTTCATATTGGATTATATTGTTGTTGTTGCTATTGTTGGTTATAGTTGTTGTTGGGCTGTTGATGACCCTTAGTGGTCTTTGGGATGTATTAAAAATAGGAGAGTTTCTGTCCGATTTTTTCTTAAGCCATACGACTAGCCAAATACGATGGTATGGCATTATATATTAACTGCAATATCATTTCACTTGTTGCAGATGAAAGAAGTTGTGTTAAGCTTGGTTGAGTAATAAGGAAGAGATCATACTGGTATGTTAAGGCTATACCTTCTTTACTTTTGGCATGATCCAAATGATACAAACGAGACGAGCAAAATACGTAGCTTTCATAAATGACTCTATTCATAGAAATACTAGGGGTGTCTATATTTTTGATTCCCCATGTGAATTATTATTATATCCTCTATTCATGGGTCTCAGAAAAATACATATTTGATAAAGTTTGTCCGAAAGGCATATTGATTTTATGATATTCGAGAAATCTTATTAACGTATTTCTTATGCATTTCATGCATTTATACATGTACATTAACCCATGACCAGAAGGCGTTATATACGCGTATATTATATGTATATGGGATATATGAAAAAGGTTATGTCATTATATACGCACCACCACCTGATCAGCTGGTATACGTTGATGATTTTGCCCACATTGTCCGAGATGATATGATGGGATGCCCTCAGAGGCTTGATGA
>AWOL01S0065489.1:0-10340 GCA_000715115.1 Nicotiana otophora
GCCTCGGCAGTGTAATAAATACATCTATGGTTCGTGCCGTTCGATCCTCGACAGTGCGCACATTATGATGGGATCACGTCGTTCGCCTCGGCGGGATTATGTATCACACTCTCATAGGAGCGGGTTGTTCACCTTGGCAATAAAATAGATGTATCTATGGTTCGTGTCGTTCGACCCTCGGCAATGCACATATTATGATGGGATCAGGCTATACGTCTTGCCATTTCTATAAAGTACTCTTATGAAATCATGCGTAATAATTGACAAGAAGCCGGTATATCCATGAATTTTCCTAATTTGAATTGTGACGACCTATCTGGTGAGGTTCATTATATATATACTCTAATTGAGGAGGTAACTACTAGCTGAGAGCTTGAGTTATTGCTGAGAGGAAAATTTTACTACGTATTTATACTTGTTGTTTCATTTATTTACTCTTACTCACATCTGCTTACTTCTACTGTATCTGTCTTATTGGACCACTAGTAAGTGTCGATGTCGACGCCTCGTCACTACTTCTGTGGGGTTAGGCTAGATACTTACTGGGTACGCGGTGATTTACGTACTCATGCTACACTTGCTACAATTATTGTGTATGTACATATATGTCTGGTGGTGTTTTGGGCGCAACGACACGGCTATTGCGGGGACTTTACCGTGAGCTGCATTCCATGTTACGATCCACAGCCTGCAGAGTCTCCATCAGAGTTATTTATATTCTCCTGTCTAATTTGTATTCTAGACAGATGTTGTATTTTATTATATTTCCTAGTTGATGCCTATGCACTTGTGACATCGGGTTTGGGGGTTCCTATTGGTTATTTATTATTGTAGTTCGTGTAAATATTATCATTTACCCTGTAGTGGATTTTGGGTCGTGACAACTTGGTATCATAGTATTTGGGTTCACTTAGGTCTCACGAGTCATGAGCAAGTCTAGAAGAGTCTTGCGGATCGGTACAGAGACGTCCGTACTTATCTTCAAGAGGCTACAAGGCTGTTAGGAGCACTTCCCTTCTTGATTTCTTTATCATGCAATTTGATTCCATTGAGGCTTTTGCCTTTATTTCCTTCCTACTCAATCTTACGCGATGTGGGGTGCTTATTGTCAATTGGGCGTCGAGGAGTTGTATTGGTATTGCAGACGTGGTGCAGGATGTTTTTCCATGCGTGTTGGGGCAGGCTATTATCATCGCCTTGCGGAAGGATGTTCTTTTGTTCCAACTCAATATCTTTATTCCTTATGGTTTCGAGACTGTGCACTGATGGCTGTGATGTCTATGTGTTGTTATTGCACAATATTGGTGTGATGGTAGGGTGCTTGTTTATGTGTCGAGGCAGTGAATGACTTGAAAGGAAGATTTTTCAGTGCATGATTTAGAGGTTCATCATTCAATTCTAGCAAAGGAAAGGCAATCGGACTATGGATGTTTAGGCCTTGGTTGATGAAGTGACGGGACTTGGTATTTTCGAGCGTGGTGAAATTTTCATTTGTGATGTGGTGTCTTTGTCCTTGTTTGAACGCATTAAGGTTCGCCGGTATTATAGTCTTCTTCAATTTGTCTTCGGGGCAGGGTATTGTGAAATGGTGCCTGAGAAGCGGTTGTCAGAGATAGCGGTTTCAGAATCAAATTGGTATCTCTAATGTTGATGGCTCAAGAAAGATGATCTTCTAGGAGGTTTAGAGTTGGTAGCAATTCATTAGTTTAGGTGTTACAAATATGGATTTGATTTGAGGAAACATTTGGGCAGGGAAGTATGAGGAAGGACATGGCGGGAGGTGTCTCGTGGTGGTTGGATTACTAGCAAGCCAAGTATGAAAAGCATAGGTCGAGAAGTTGCTTAAAGGAGATGGTTTGACCGAAGTGGGAGTGGCAGAGTAGCATATGGATTCTATGGTAGGATAGCCACGTACCTTGAGGAAGATTAGAGCGGTTTGGGAGGCATAGTGGAATATGACTAGGTGTACGGAGTATAATTGGAATGGTGGTTACTGTACGGAGAAAGATTGAATATGGCAAAATGGAGTTTGCTTGAAATGAAGAAGGGTGTGAATTTGATTATCGTTTCGGATGCAACATGACTTTGAGTTTGGAAGGTATTGTTGAACTTTCAGTTGATGTCAATGGGGGAAGGAACAGACTTGTACAACTGGTGAACGAGCATGGGCTCAGGAGGATTTACTGATTTCGTAGTAGTTGCACCAGTGCAACGTCATTGGGAGATGTCGGTATGGAATTCCACATGTGGGCTATCTCCTGTGGACAAGTCGGTGGTTGTGTGATTTTGATGGAGTTTCTACAAAGAGTTCTACTTACTACGAAGCGGAAGGTTGAGTACACGATTATGGTTGATAATTCAGAATGTTCATGAAGAGTTTAAAAAGAGGCTAGAAGAAATTTGGCGGGTTAAAAGTGCGAGATCATGGTAATTGAGAAGGAGGAATCGTTGTGGGCTCTATATTATCTGATGATAGCTTAAAGCTAAGTGGGGGAGCCCACCGTCTACGATTGGATCGCGTGGTTGTCTGCTTGTGCGGTTTCTGGTTATTGATGCGTTGATGGATTATTTATGACTAAGAAAAAAAGACATCAGAGGTAATTCGAGTAAGGAACTTGATGAATGTGTGCTATACTTCACCTTATCGATTCGGGTGCAGGTTTTGGGAAGAATCAGAGTTTATGCTTCTTGTGGGTGTAATGTACAAGGAAAAGAATTAGGTCGGTTGCTTCTTTGAGAGGGTGTTTATGTGCTAGCAGAGCATTGGAGTTTGGTTATATTCGGGATCAGGTCAGAGTGGGTGACTCTCAACAACGGTCCTAGTGGGTTCAAGTGCAATGCCTAAGGATTTCGGGTTCGTTGTGTGGTTAAGGATCGAGTTTTCACAGTGGATTACGAACGAGACTTGGAATGTTCTATGTTATCATCGGGTATGCGGTGCAATATTGGAGGAAAGAAAGAAATAGCTTCGGGTTCGCGGAAGGTCTTGCAGAATGGGTGTACCAGTTAGAGATGCTATTATGCGCATGAAGAGAGTATGAGATGGTTTAAGAGTATTGAGACGATGTGGTCTCGTGATGCGGGTCAGTCGGGATGAGTGCAGAGTTGGTTTGTTACATTTGTGAATGGAGCTAATATTATTTCTAAGGCAAGTCGAGAGTAAATTGGAAGAAGCAGCTACTGTTCCGCAGATGCGAAAAGGTCGTTGGGCAGTGTTGTTTTAAGAACGAGATTTGACCCATTTTCTTTCATTCTCTCTTGGTTTGGGCGATTTTTGGAGAGCTTCAAGTGGAGGTTTTCATCATCTATGTAAAAGTAAGCAATTCCCACATATTGTGAGTTAAATACATAATTTATATATAGATTTGAACTGGAAATTAGTAGAAATTTGGGATTTTGGTAGAAAACCTAGAAAATTGGTATTTTGGATTTTTACCACGAAATAGGTCAAGGAATTGAAAATAAATTATATATTTGGGTTTGTAATATTATGGGTAAAGTTTATCTTTGAGAAATTTCGGAATCTGGGCATGTGGGACCGATGTTCGACCTTATTGACTTTTCGAGCGGAGTTGGAAATTGTTATAAATTGATTAATTATGGGTAATAGAGTATATATTTATGGATTTGCACATTTGTTTGACTAGTTTTGGAGAGACGGGTATCGGTTTGAGGTGTTAGAGTGGCGTAGGAGCCGGTTATGGAACTTCAGAGCGAGGTAAGTCTCCTATCTAACTTTGTGAGGGGGAAAACTACCCTTAGGTGATGTATTTGATATGTGATACTTGTTGCGGGGACTACGTACGTACGAGGTGACGAGAGTCCGTACGTAGCTAGATTCATGTTATGTCCGAGTAGACTTAGGTTCTTGCCATGCTATAACTGTACTATTTGAGTTGTCTCTTGCCTATTAAATTCCTTTATTTTACGTTGCAACTTGAGACTAGACTTGTGTAGAGTGATAGACTTGCTATTGTAAAGATTCGACAGGCTTCATGATTAGCCACAGAATAATTGTACTCCTCCTACGAATTTCTCCCGCATTATGCGTTTTTATCGAAAGGTTTCCCTTAAAATTTAAAACTCACATGTCTATTCGTAAGTGGGGCAAGGACCCATTAAAGCTTCTTATTCTAATAGGATTGGGCCGTTTGCCTCAACAGTATAATAGATACATCTATGGTTCGTGTCGTTCGGCCCTCAGCAATGCGCACATTATGATGGGATCGAGTCGTTCGCCTCGACAAGATTATGTATCACACTCTCATGGAAGTGAGCCGTTCGCCTCGGCAATAAAATATATGTATCTATGATTCGTTTCGACCCTCGGTAGTGCACATATTATGATGGGATTGTGTCGTACGCCTCGTCATTTCTATAAAATACTCTTATGAAATCGTGCGCAATTATTGACAAGAAGCCAGTATATCTGTGAGTTTTTCTGATTTGAACTGTGACGACCTATCTGGTGAGGTCCATGATATATATACTCCAATTGAGGAGGTAACTACTAGCTGAGAGCTTGAGTTATTGCTGAGAGGCGAATTTTACTTCGCATTTATACTTGTTGTTTCGTTTATTTACTCTGACTCATATATTTTTACTTCTACTGTATCTGTCTTTTTGGACCGCTAGTAAGTGTCGATGTCGATCCCTCGGCAGTACTTATGTGGGGTTAGACTAGATACTTACTAGGTACGCGTTGATTTACGTACTCATGCTACACTTGCTGCACTTATTGTGCATGTACATATATGTCTGGTGGTTTTTTGGGCGCAACGGCGAGGCTATTGCGGGGACTTTACCATGAGCTGCATTCCATGTTACGATCCACAGCCTGCAGAGTCTCCATCAGAGTTATTTATATTCTCATGTCTAATTTGTATTCGATACAGATGTTGTATTTTATTATATTTCCTAGTTGATACTCATGCACTTGTGACACCGGGTTTTGGGGGTTCCTACAAGTTGTTCATTATTGTAGTTCGTGTAAATATTATCATTTACCCTCTAAATCCTATTTCATACTATTTAATTAATAAAGTTTCTTATTTCAAAATACTAAAATGAGTAATTAAGTTGATCAATCACCGTTGGCTTGCCTGACGGCGGTATTAGATGCCATCACGACCTTTAGTGGATTTTGGGTCGTGCTCGAACTCTTTGGTTCCCAAATCTTTTCAATGGTGCATCCGTGTATTAATGGTCAAAGACATGACTAGAAAGTATATGGCAAAAATGACCGCATCAAAGCAATGGATTATGAAAGAAGAAAGTGATAAAATCAGGTTATACTATCCTTACTTATTCTGTAATTTTCGTCATCTACGATTTATAAAATTTAATATTTGTAAATGCTAGGATAATGGTCATGATCTCATAATTATTTGTGTCGCATATTATGGTTTGGAATATCTAAAGTTATTATATATAAAAATAATATATATGAAGTACTTTATTTGTATGGATTGTATATATACCTAAAAATTGTTATAACAATTCGAGATAAAGATACTTTAACTTGGGCATAAAATATTAATGATTTGGGCAGTATAATTGCAAACAATATGATTTAGAGTTGCCCTTGTCCATATATGACAAATTAGATATTTAAAGTATGGGATATTAGGCTTATGATTAAAATTCTATATTGAAATTAGTGGATAATATTATTTTGAAGAAGTAGAAATACAAGATTAATGAAAATCTAAAATAGATTACTTGTTTTATAAATTTCTTGATGGCACTAAAGTTTTCTCAATTATAGCTTAAAGTGGAGTGATAGAGCGGTTGTGGACATAATCGAGATTATCTATACATGTAATAAAGTGAGAGGCCTCTTTTGATGAATTAATGGTGAATCCTAATGTACCTCCTAAAACATGGCAAAGTACAAGTCCCATATTGAACGACGCCTCCATTACAGAACATGAATTCAGATACAATATGAATATGAATCTTTCATTTCAAAGTTTCAAGGATTGGTTAGCTACATTTAGTTATGTATTATACAAATACTCAATAATTTCGTTCCTTTATTTTGATCCAGTATATTAGTTATTATTAATTAATAAGTAGGCAATTGTTATAGAGTATATAATAATATTTATAAATATTATTTAATTATAATAAAAATACTGAAAAAGAAGGTGTCTTTTCTAAGGGTTGCGATGCCTTTGTAATCAATCTTTTAAATTTGCCTTTGCAGTTGGCTACCTTTAAAATCAAAAAACACATAATATGATGTAACGACCCAGCTGATCGTTTTGAGCATTTGTATTCCGTTCAACTATTTGAAGTCTTGAGCAACATCATATGATGTATTATGATTTTTGTGAATTGTCGGTTTTGGTTTTCAGGTTATTCGAAATTGGTTTGGAAGAATTAATTTCATGTTTGAAGCTTTAAGATGGAAGAGTTGACCAAGTTTGACTTTTGAGTATTTGATCCCGGATCAGAGTATTGATGATTCCGTTAGGCCCAGATTTGCATTTGAATATCTCTGGAAGGTTTCGGCACTAATTGGCGAAAGTTGGAAATTTGAAGGTTTGGAATGTTCATAAGTTTGACCGAAAGTTGACTTTAATGATATCGGGTTCGGATTGTGGTTCTTGAAATTGAAATAGCTTCGTTATGTCATTTGGGACTTGTGTGCAAAATTTGAGTTCATTCCGGGTTGATTGATATGTTTCGACACGAGTTTTGGAAGTTGAAAGATTCAAGTTCATTATATTTGATTTGAGGTACGATTCGTCATTTTAATATTGTTATGCGTGATTTGAGGCCTCGAGTTTGTCTGTGTTAAGTTATGGGACTTGTTGGTATATTTGGACGGGGTCCCGAGGGGCTTCGGTGAGTTTCGGACGAGGTTCGGATCATTTTGAATCATTTTAGCTAGGCTGATTTGGCAGGGATTCTGGTGACCGCACCTGCGGAGCTATGGGTATAGGTGCGTCGCTGCAAAACGCGGCAGAGGAATCGCAGAAGCATAGGTTGCAGCTCAGAGCAGGAGTACGCAAACGCGGAAGTTTTTTCGCATCTGCGAAGGCGCAGATGCAGTAGCTTTGGCGCAGAAGCGGAAGGGGCGCAAATGCGGAGTTTCTAATCGCACCTGCGATGTCGCAGAAGCGGACAGTAATTCCGTAGGTGCGAGTGGTCATCTGGTAAGTGGAGTCCGCAGAAGCGGAACTTGTGTCGTAAAAATGACGCCGCATAAGCGGCTATTCTCTTCGCAGATGCGAAAATGCCTAGGTAGACTCTATTTAATTAGAGGTTGTGGTTCTTCAATCATATTTGGAGCTATGGAGCTCAGATTGAAGCAATTGTTTTAGGAGATTTTTACCATGTGGATTGGAGTAAGTGTTCTCTACTCGGTTTTGATTATATTTCATGAATCTATACTCGTTTTTGGTACTTGGTTGATGATTTCAAAAGAGAAATTAGGGGTTTTTGTCTAAAATTTCATAAAGTGAATTTTTGAGTTTTGAGCATCGATTCGGAGTTGGATTTGAGTGAGACTAGTATGGTTGGACTCGTAATTGAATGGGTTGTTAGATTTTGTGAGTTTTGTCAGGCTTCGAAGTGTGGGTCTGAGTTTGACTTTTTGGTTGACTTTGGAATTTTGATTAAAGATTCGACCTTTATCGATTGGAGTTGTTTCCTTTGGCATTGTTTGATGTTCTTGAGTTGCTTTTGGCTAGTTTCAAGCCGTTTGGAGGTCGATACGGGTGGGATGGAATTTATATAGTATTAGTTGGCTTGCTCGGTATTGAATTTGGCTTGTTTGAGGTAAGAAATCTATCTAAACTTGATTGAAACACTAGATGCATGAATTATTCGTGATAGCTACGCGCTATGGGTGCGCGCATGCGTGAGGTTTGAACCCATGTGCTGACACCGAGGGTATTTATCCATGCTCGGGTTACGTTTAGGTTATGATAAGCCTAGAATTGACTTTTAAGCTTTAAGCTATGATGTTTCTCATATTTGTAATATTGTGTGAACTATTTGAGCCGTGTTTGAGGCTACATAGAGGTTTAATCCTTGAATAAACTTGATAAATGCTATTCTATAGTGAAATTGCCGATTTGAGCTATGATAGCACACTCTATACATGCTTACACTTTAGCATGTCATTTATACCAGTCCAGGAGCATGAGATTTGTTATTCATTCATCACATACATGTATTCTTGTTTATTTGCTCATGTGTGATATGATTGGACTGGATGCCTGTGACCATGCCAGACGAATTGTGTTGTTATGCCTGTGACCATGCCGGACGGACTATGATATTGTGCATGTGACCATGCCGGGCAGATTATGATATTGTGCCTGTAACCACGCCGAGCGGATTGATATTGTTAGCACATAAGTTATCCGTGCGGATTCCGATATTGATATTATTAGCACATAAGTTGTCCGTGCATCATGTGAGTTGTCCGTGCGGATCCAGATATTGATATTATAGCACGTAAGTTGTCTATGCAATATGTGAGTTGTCCCTGCAGTTGATATTATTAGTACGTGAGTTGTACGTGCAGCGTGTGGATATGGATCCATCCCTCAGGGTCACCCTCTCATGTTTTTGGTTGATGTGAGCTCTGGGAGAGCTGGTTACTATAGTTGGATCGAGTTGCGCGCCGCAACAGACTGCTATTTGGTTATGGCATTTCATATTTACTTGCAATTTTCTTGACTGTTTACCTGATTTACTTGCATATCTTCCTTATATGCTGGATTGTTGACTGAGCAGAATACTGTAAAACAAAGAATTGTGAGTATCAAAGTGATTTTACCTCAGATGTTCCTGATTTGATCATATATCTGTTCTATACTTGTTGAAATTTTGAACTGCATAGGTGTTAGTGAGTATCATCTATATTCTTGCTTCTTTTACCTCATCGAGGTTAGTTAGGATATTTATTGAGTACATGGGGTCAGTTGTACTCATACTACGCTTCTGCACCTTACATGCAAAAATTGGAGTGATGTTGCTGTGTTCGGCGGGAGCTGGCTTTGAAGATGTACCTGCGTTCCAGTTATGGATATCAGTTGTTCATGGTTGTTTTAGATTCAGTTTCTGTTCATTTACATTCCAAATAGATGTTGTAATTATTTCAATTAAGTTTTGTAATAATCCAAGTCTTAGTGACTCATGACTTGTACTACCAGTCCTTGAAAAATTTCTTGTATAAAAGTTCAATTATATTATCTTGATTTCTCAGTAAATCTCTTTTGAACTGAATTGTTGCTAATTGGCTTATCTAGCACGTTGGGTTAGGTGCCATCACGAGTAGTTAGATTTTGGGTCGTGACAAGTTGGTATCTGTCATGCCCCAAAATCGTGGAGTGCGACCGACGCTCAACCGAGTGAACCCGATCGAGCAAGCCTGTTAGATTTCTTCTACCCAAACTTATTCATGAATAAAGAGAATGTATGTTTTCCTTAATTAAACAATAAAGTGGTCATGGCTGCAGTTACCAATTTCTTACCATAAATTTCACCATTTTTAAAGTCTCAAATGGACAAGTAATACAACCACAACATAGCATAGTTTGTCTTTCCCAGTACCAATACACAACCCACACTATGTCTACAGAGCCTCTATAGATAAAGAAGAGTACAATAATAATACCGGCAACAAGGCCCTGGCTATACCTCAACCATAATACATAAAGAACAAATGATACATGACCCCAGGATGAAGTGGGGATCACCAAGTCAGCTGGGAAGAAGGTGTACTGCTATCACTGATCAATGTCTCATGCTATGGAACCACCTGCATCCATTCAAAGATACAAGCCCCCCGGCAAAAGAGACGTTAGTACCGTCGAATAGTACTAGTATGAAACTTAAACACCAATTTAAGAATTTAGGAATATAAAATAATTATGATGAACCAGCTCTCCAATAGAATAATATATATAACTATCTCAACCATAGCAAGCTTATTAAAAGCTAACAACAACATTTATAGGATTTAAGATGAGGTCCTCTATAACCATCTTCACACAAAGAGGTCCCGCCGCCTCACCCGATGTATGCAGGTGGAGGTGTACGTACAATATCACAACTCTAATCAAGCGGCCCTGCCGCCTCACCCCAATGTATGCGGGTGAAAATGCATCAACGATACCAATAACAATACAAAGCGGCTATGCCGCCTCACCCCAATGTATGCGGGTGGTGGTGCCACAACAATACCAAAACCATAAACAAAGCGGTTGTACCTCCTCACCCCAATGTAAGCGGGTGGAGGTGCAATCCCACAATATCATAATCCCTACACAAAGCGGTCATGCCGCCTCACCCCAATATATATGCGGGTGGAGGTGTGT